>CABFOV010005711.1:0-40530 GCA_902141375.1 Timema poppense
CACTCTCTACTCATCGAGTTTTGTTGCTATTGTTGTTAATAAATAAATAAACTCTCTTGTTACCAACCTGACTTTTATTTGGTGATATAAATAAAAGGGGGGGTAACATATATTTATTATTTAACCCAATTTGGTGGCTGAATGGATTATGATTTTTCACTTTCCTTCCACACAAATGCTTGTACACTTCCTCTAAATTCAACCTTCCTCCTCCCTAACACATTAGCGTAATTAGTATGTGTGTGTATAACTCAAATCGGTAGATGGACGCAATTTAAAAAGTAAGTATTTCGTGTTTCATTATTAAACTATGATAAACTTACGTGAGTGGTTTTCCTGCAACGACAGGCTGTATACAGAAACCTGCCCGTTTGCACAGAATGTGATCAGTCTATCCCGCAACATGTTGAGCAACAGCACTTGAGTCGGAACTCGTGTCACCTTCATGAAGGCATTGTCGAGCCTAGAGTCACGAGGGTAAATACGGATCTCGTCCTTATTTTCTACAATGCTGTAGCAGCCCATGACCACATAATCACGCCACCACAGGAGGCCGCCTGTCACAACAAAATCTTTCTCTTGAGTCTCGTTACCAAAGAGTTTCCACTTGCGAGTAAGCAGGGAGTAATGAGCCAGCCCAGTCCTACCAGCCACTGCTATGTTTTGGCCGTCCGAATCAATGGCAGTATACTGGAAGTATTGAAAAATACAAAATTAGTAAAGCCTTGTTTATCTTTATACACAACATGTTGGCCAACATGATCCCAACAATTTGTATTACAATATATACATATTTACAAATTGTCGTCGATGTTGACCAACATGTTGGAGTTGAGATGGCAGGTCAGCATAGCATTTTTGTTGATAATTAACAACCAACACAACATGTTAGCTGATTTTGGAGGTTGTGCGCATGCATTATCTAGTTCAGGCAAAGTTTAGCCTTGGCAACATGTACTTTGTTTTCAGATTAGTTAAACATTTTGGTTTATATAGTTTTTGTGGTTATGGAATGGATAAAAGCAAACATAACTTAATGAGTTGATTCAAAAGTATTCTGTTCTTTGGAACATTACCTTGGTTGATCTCAAGAATTCAAATAATCTAGGAGATACACTTACTGAAATAGCTGAGATTTTTAAGTCTCCAATATTTTTTACATTTTGGTTTTATCTGTAGAGTACACTTCCTGCCAACGCAATAAATTAAGAGCATAAATAAACACAGCTTATTTCTCTCCATATATTGGGTCCAACTTGTTACATAATAAACAAGTCTTAACATGACATGAAGAAAGGCCAACTGGATGGGTCACATTGTCAGAGGTAATGTCTTATTGATTGGTCATAGAAGGCAAGGTGAAAGACGAAAGACGAAAGGGGACAAGGAAGACCATGAATACAACTGATTGATGACCTCAAATGGGAAGAGTTTCAGGATCTAAAAAAAATAAGCTGCTGACAGGACATTCTGGAGGACCCAATTTGGGCAAAGCAAAGGACAGAAAACCTAATAATAGCTAGACCTATATAATGTTAATAACAATATATGAAAAATTAAAAATAAGTTACTAATAGTTGTCATATTTTAAAGTAGTAATGTCTAGTGACAGTACTTAGGAAAAAAGAAAAAGTATGCAATAATAGTTCATAAAACTACAAATTTAGTTTAAAAAATATTTTATACATTCAGTTTTCATAAAAATAATTAGCTTTGCACAGGTTTTTATACTTATGTAAAAATTAGGGGTGTACTGATGCGGGTACCGATGAATGATTATTGTGAAACTATAAGTGCATCGGAAATTAATCGTAATTAGTGATTATTATGTCGCTTTATTTTTTTTAAGTAAAATTTAAAGAAAAATTTTCTAGGTGAGAATTTGGTGACCAAAAACCCACAAAAACCCACATATATACAATGCATCTAGGTTGAAGGATATGCAAAGATTACATATCCAGATAAAGAAATATAAGATCATATCATTGATAAACTAACAATCTAGTTCCTACTTTCAGCTGGATGCATATTTCCCAATAGTTATTAATAAATAATCAATGATAGGGATTAATTGTTCTTAATCATAGCATGAACAATTATTTTAAACAATCAGTAATCGATTTTACTGAATCAGTACACCTCTAGTAAAAATGAAGATAGCTTAAATGCCAAGAAAGTATAACATTTTTTGTTTATAGATTAAGTATTTGCATAGAAAGTTCAGATTCAAATTTAATATTTTAAAATGAATTAAATTATTGTAACTTAGTGGTCATTTATATCTGTCACAGGGAATTCTATGTTAAAGCTAGAAATAAAAACTAAGATATCCAAATGACCTACTCTAATGGGCCAGTTGGTGCCCGAGTAAGCGGACGGAATTGGCACAACAATCCACTGCTTGCTGCCAACTAGAGTATTGGTAACACTCAGGCTTGATATGTCTCTGAACACATCCTCAGAATTGAATCGGGTTGACAGTTGATCCCTGGGACGTTCATGGTAAACTTTCATCAGATTGTCCCCCAAGTTAACAAACAAGCGGTCTTCGCCTTGAAGATACAGGTGGCCTAAGTGACTCTGTTAACAGGGTATATAAAATGGAAGCCAAGGGAGTGGTTAAATTATGCACTAATACAGGTACTCCTCACTTAACAACCGAGTTCCGTTCCTAAGAATTGGTCACTAAGCGACAGACTTGATCATTTTTATTAATTTTGAATAAGGAAAAGCTCTAAAAGAAACTCTAAATTGATAACTTTATTTAAATTTGCATTTCTTGGTTATTACAGAACATAAAAACACAATCATCAAAAATTATAATGATGTATCAGACAAATCTAAGTTAATTTGTTTAAAAAAAAATCAGATTAATACATATTTTAATCATCAAATCCTTTAAAGAATAATTCGGGGTCATCAGGGTTGTCAAAACTGTTGAATGCGCCAGCTCCAATGTCATGTACTATCATCCTAAGCTTTTTTCAGCTTCATGGTCATTTATGATATTCATTTTCATCTCAAGATTGATGGTCTTCTTTCGATTCTTGGAGCTTCCTCCAAGTGAAGTGCTTTTCATTTTTGCCGACATATTGTTTTATGGGGTGCACAGTTAGGTTAAAATTTAAGAATGAAATACTGATATCTTGGAAATCTCAAATGTTTTGTTTACTGTAGGACTGACCGACTGCGGGAACGAGATTGCATAGTAGGAATGAGAAGGATATATCAATATATCAAATATATTAATATATTTACAACAAAAATCGATATACAGTATTTATATTGATATTTGATATAATTTGATTTGTTGATATATTTAGAATGTGTGAATCAATTCTAAGCTAATCAATTTTTTCCTTCAAATTTTATTGACTGGATTTATTTTTTGCTATTTTTACTAACCTTGACAGTTGTTTTCAACAGATAAATAATAAAACATTATAAAGTGAATAGTGGCAAATGATAGCATGAAATAACAAACATTTAAAACTGAATGCTGGAAAGATGGTGGTAAGTCCGAGCGGTTGTTAAACAGGTAGGTCGTTAAGTGAGGAGTATCTGTGTACAAGTTTTTTTTAGCATTGCATCGCCTGTTCTGATTATGCACTAGTAAAGTTTTAATGAAGTGTTTACAAGTAGGCATTTTCCCATTTGAGTAGAATTTGAATGAAAGCATCAAGTTTTTTTCCAGTTCAACTAATAAATATAAAGCAATATTTATATTAAAAATATTTCAAGTTGAATTTCTGAAATAGACCCATTTAGTAGAAACATAGCTTTTTATAATGATTTTTTTTTGTGAGAAAAATCAAACAACATTTCAACCCTTATGAATGAACGTTTGGTTTGTGTTTGTGAGAGCGTTTTGCTCGTATTTTTTTACTCTCTACAGATTTTAGCAGGCAAAAAATGAAATAAGAACAGTTCCAAAAAGGAAGGGCTCTGTGAGTACCCAGATTTCAAGCTTCCACTTGATGTACTTAATAATCGATTTTTAAAATGCAATAGCAAGCGAGGCTATTTAATTTGGGTAGTTTGGGCATTTACACCTATAAATCATTCGGTTACTTAACTAATTGTTAAAATTAATATTGATTTTCACATTAATAACGTAATAGAACTTAAAAACTACTTTCAACTGGTAGATTTATTCAATATTGTCGTTCATTTTGAATTATTCTCAATTGAAGTTGTTTATTTGTATTGCCATGACAAAGCAATGAAAATAAAAATAGCTAAATAGATTACTAGATAATTAAATGATTATTTTTTACTACTTTTACATGGTCCCTTTCTAAGATAATAATCAAGAATAGATAATATTAAATGTTTTCAAACTTAAGATATTTAAAATTTGTATTAACTAATATGTTTAACCACAAAACCAGCACTAGTTTAATTATAGAATTATGTTGGCTGGTCTGTCTCAAGTAAATGTTGATCTTATTTGTTGCAATAAATATTTTACCAAATTTACATTTAAATTTTGATAGAAATATTATTTTAATCATCTTATTTTTAATCTTAGAGGAACATCAACTTTTGTAAGCATTAAAAATCAAATTGAAATAATTTCCCAGTAATATAATTTCTAGTGAGAGCATGTGCAACTGCTCATAGAGGAATAGAATATGTGATCATGCACAGTTACGCTAAGGTTTAATAAGACAGTGTAGATACACTATACACTAATGTAAGTGATAGTGAAGGAAGCCAACCTGAAAGGAAAGTTAGGTTAGGCCTGGATAGGAACAAACACTTTTCTATCTCTTCTTACACTTTTACTCTTCCTAATGCTTCAAACTTCCACACTTGCCCATTAATTAAAATGTTTTGAAATATTAATTTTTCATGTGTAGAGATATTAATGAACAAGGAATATTTCCGAAAATTCAACAATGTACTGTGGATGTGTTAAGTAGTGAGAAGTGTAAAAGTTTAAAAAGAGATAGATAAGTGTTTGTTCATATCTAAGCCTAACCTAACTATCCTTACAGGTTGGCTACCTTCACTATCACTTACTTTACATTAATATAGTGTTTCTACAGTAGCCCCATGGCTTCTTTGGTGCTGACTGACATCTCACAGCTGACGGCTTTGAAAAGTTACCAGAACAAAATATCTATCCCTATGCCAAACCAAATGATCTACCAAAACATGTGTTTAGCAGCTGTCACTTCTGACAGAAGTCATCTGTGAGCTGTCAGTCAGCACCAAAGAAGCCATGGGGCTACTGTACACTGTCTTACTATACATTTCCAAGCCATAAGGCAATTATTATTTGTATTAACTTTTTTTTACAACTGTTGGTGTAATTTTAATGTTCTTAAAGACATGAATGTTGAAACTATTTCAATAACTTTTTCTATTATATTTTTATTTGAGTGGTGTTCTTATTTTTAAATAATGTTTTTGAGTGTTATTTCTGATTTAAAAACCAATATTTACATTTCTAAACTTTTTTCCCCAAAAGTATTATCTATAAAAATGAGTGTCATTCATTTTTAAGAACGTGTGTTTTAATATATCTTTTTAAATCCCAAATTTTAAAGATGTGATATTTACATTTAAAATAAACAAATATAGATTGGTAATCTTCACATTTTAAAATTATGAATACACTCAAATTCAACTCGAGCTCAGGAGCTTTTAGAAATATTTGACTTGAATGAAAAAACCCAAACTCGCAAACCCCTACCAAAAACATCAAACATAATTCTTTAGTTCATTAAATATTATCAAAAATAGAACTCAGTTAAAGTGTTTCAGATAAAAGTTGCTTTTTTTCACATAGAATACAAAACTGCAATAAGAAATATACGAGGTCCTATTTGAAAACCAATAGTTGACCTTGAAGACTTCCATTAAATCAAAAATAAACTATGTCACTTTATCAGCGTCTCAAAACCAAGCAACTTTGTATGATTTTTTTCCTTTAATGCATTTACTAAGATAGTGTGCTGTGCCAACTTAAAAAAATCACTCTACAAAAAGTTTTATCTTGTGCATGTATAGTAAATTCAAAAATGATACAATAAACCTAAAATGTTTTGATGATAATTTTAATATTGTAAGTAAAGGTTTGTAAAAATAGGTGTCTAGTTATAAGAACAAATAAAAGGTTAAATAATGTATAACCCCAACAGTTAGTAAGATGCGATGCTAAAAAAGAAAAAATCTAACATACAAATTTCACAGCAAATATTGAAACAAAGTTTACAATAATTAACAAAAACAGTTTTTTCTGTGTAGATGTATTTCACCCTTCCTACAGGAAACAGGAAAGTGATGGTGTATTTCTTAATAAGCTAACCTGACATCCCTAACAAGATTTGTCATTCACAACGATAGTATGTTTGAGGTAATACTTAGAAATTAATAATTACCATAAAATAATAAAATTACAATCAATAAATGCTTTCTCAACGCTTTGGTATTGTAAAATTATAGCTTAGAGCTATGAAAAATATTCAAGCCTACACATATTTGAGTTATTCAAAACAAAGTCTTGAGTTGAATCTAATGAAATTAGAATAAGATATTTTGAGAAGAGGTTGAATCAAGTCTAATAAAATGCTGGTAGTATTAGATTTCAAAATTTGGAAGCTTTGGATTACTTTGCTAAATGTGGTAATTGAATGAGTGAAAATGAGAAGCCTTAAGATTTTTAACAATAAAAGAGCATGCATGACTCGGTGTATGGATGTTGTTGAAGCAAAGGGAGTATGCAAGGGTGGAGAAAGTTAGTGAGGTTAGATTAAGTATAGGGGTGTTGTTTTTGAGCTATATACACAATTTCTTGTCTACCCCAAAAGGGAACAGCGTGATTAGGTATATATATGTATGGGGTATGAGTAAGTCTATAAGCCTACCATATGCAACATATATATAACTAAGGATGTGGTCTAGTTGTGTAACTATCAAGATTTATATATATAATAGACTTACTCATACCCCATAAATCTTGATAGTTACACAACTAGACCACATCCTTAGTTAATAAATACCAGTCATAATCATACTTAATAAAATGTATGTACCATACATGGGTTGACAGTGAGTGCGCTCTTGACAAAATCCAGCTGAACAACTGTGTCTATTGTGGACCCGGATTCCCCTCCGGGGTCATGATCAGGTTGTCGCCGCACCATCCATAGTTGGTAGCCCTCAGCAGACCACTCCTACCAACAGTAGAACTTTATTTCCTCTCTTGTAGCCTTTTAACTAACCAATGGCCAAACTCAGAACACAGAACACAGCTTAAAATAGCACAGGCTTGGTTTTAGACCTTATTTTAAGCCACATCACTTAAGCAAATGCTATTTTTTTTATAAATTAGTGTTTTCATAAATGTTTAGCAGCATGAAAGTCACAAAGCAGTTACTCACAATTTTCTATATACTATTTTAACTAAAAAATGTAAGTGAAAAAAAAATATACCTAAAGAAAATGAACATAAGATTTAAGTTCCAATTTGAATTCAGGATTCTAATACAAAGTTTAAATTTAGATTTGAAAAAAAGGGGGGGGGGATTTGGTCTGTTCCTATATTTTAATCATCTTGTAACAAAAATGTGTCTTACAATAGGTATTTAACTGATAAGTTGGTTAAATTTGGTACTTATAAAAATGGCTTCCCCAAAAGCAACTTTGCTTGATGATTCCAACATAGAATCGATATTATTGGATAATTTCGGTTCAGAACTTGAAGATTATTATTTCTAGCTTTTGTAACAATATGTACAAATCTTTTATTCAATTTTTTTTTGTCTAATAAACATTTTTTAAAAAAGGTTGTATGTACAAAGGTATTTTTTTTATTTTCATTTTACTTCTATAAAACAAAACAAAGTCCATACAAAATCTGAAAGATCATAAATGACTATAATAAACAAACAAAAAAAGTATTATAATATGTCAAAAGTAATCTCACAGCAAATATTTAAAATATCATAAATTTGGCCATTATCTGACAGTTCAACATGTAATTTCATGCCGGTGTGGAATGTGTTAAAGACTTTTAATAGCTTATAATCATTTCTCACCATACTGTAGACATGAAGAGGATTAAAATTGTTCAGATCTACATGGAGACCATAGTCCCAGCCAAGAGTACACATGAGAAGTGCACCAAATGTACTCCACAGTGAAAGACCTCCGTTGGCCCAAGCTATAGCCATAGCACATCCATCTGGCGTCCAACGAATACCAAGTACTGACCCAGGGGACCCTGGATAGTCTTTGCTCGACAGGACAATGTGGTGGGACACTTCCAGACCTCCAGTGCTTTCATCAATACAGTAGACTACACCTTGAGAACTGAAACCACATAATTAAGGAAAATAAGCCTAGTATTATAATTATTATTATTGGCACCACGTCTTATTACCCGTTCGGGTTATACACACTTACGCTAATGTGTAATGGTAGGGTGATTGTGAGATGAAATGAAGGACCTACAGATTAACGTGGAATCCGAACCACGGTGGAGGTCTGGCATTCCCCACATTCACAAGATGTCTTGTCAGAGGTGAAGGAAGGGTTTGGTAATCAGATAAATCTGTGCCGGGATTGAGGATTGAACCCCGAACCCCAGCACAGAAGTCCGGCACCTTACCCCTAGATCACCAGGTCACCCAATCAATATGCCTACTCTTGATTCTTTTGAAGCTTGGAATTACTAAGTTTTTTCTAACACACAAAAATAAAAACCTGTATTTCAATTTCATTTGAAATAAAAGGAAAAATTTGAGGAATAATTAGAGAAGTACTCAGGAAAGGAAAGGCAAGTGGTCATGGGAGACCTTAATGCCCAAGTTGGGTAAGAAGGAGAAGGTTACGAGGAAGAGTTGCACAACGTTTTTCCAACTTTGCTCTGCGGAGCCCTTGGGTTCCACCAGAATTATGCGAAGCTCCATAAGGAAACCTTATTTATTTATTTTCCCCGCTATAAGGTGGCATCAGTAATTAGGAATGAAATTTGTTTCCATTCTAAATAAAGAACAGATCATGTTTAAATCAACAAGGCCTTTAAATACCATTACTAAACTAGTAAAGCCATACTTTATAATGTTAGCTAATGAACTAAAAATGTTTTAATACCTCCCAAAAACACAAATGAAATTAAAGCCAAACCATAGTAAGGTCATTTTTTTATGAAATGTGAATTGTAATGACAGTCTTTTTCAATTGTAAATTATGTAGACAAACTATTCTAATATTCTATTTCTTATCATAACAAAAATGTGTTTTGTCTTTAAAAAAAAGCAACTTAAACAATTGAAATATAATTATTTTATCGCCCTTTTAAAATAATATAAATTATGTTCAGTACTATGTTTATTTACCCTAACAGATGGATTTTTCAGAAGAAGTGTTGTCACATTAGCATGGAACGGGAAAACAACAGAGCTTAATTACACATGGAAAACAATCACCCATACACTCAGTCAAAATTAAAACCTCCAGCTTCCGATTTATAACAATACATTCTAAATAAAAAGACTGGTGCCTTAAACTGTGTGCCCACCGGTGAGAGTTTCTCAAGTTTGGAAGTAAGCTAGTGCTTGCACAATTAAATGTATATCAATAGCGCAAAATGGAAGTTAGAAATAATATTTTGGCTATGGAAATAACTACATAAAGTAGCATATTCGAAATATGAAACATGACACTTGGACATGGGCCCACGTTAGATTACCGTGCCCAGATGTAATTTTTCATTTTACAAATATTCCTCAAATTTGTCACAAGAAAGCGAAATCCAAGTAGTACCATACTTAGTGTGCTTACTTTTTTCTTCCAAATGCAATTAGACGATATTTGTGATTCACAGAAGCACAAGTAGCATCTTCTATATTCTGTGCCCATATTCCTTGAACTTGCTGAAAAGACAAGATTACGTTTAAGTTACACCTGCACACCTAAAGTATAACTATGATGTATAATTGTAAAACTCTTTTTTATCCATGAAAAGACTGTTTTTTAATTTATAAATATTTTATAAGTTAACAAATCGATATAGATAAATATTTTTGAGTTTTTTTATAAAGTATCTTACTACCCAACTGGGTTATAAGCTTTTTTTTTAAAAAAAATTCTCAAATATTATTATTAGGGCTGGTCAAATGCTGATTACCAATTCAATCATTGGACAATTATGACACAATCAATTAATCTGATGAAGACAACTGTTGAAAGTACTAATTACTTATTTAATAATAATTTATAAATGTGTTTTACTAAATTTTCCCCCCCCTTTTATATAGCACTAACTTATCAGATAAATAAATTAATCAGACATTCTTGTGAGATAATGATAACCCCTTAATGTACTATTTTACTGGACCATGCAAACTGTCAGGTTTACTATATGATTAAATCCTAGATTACGTTTTGCATTAGCTAGTTTAAGAACTACAATTTCTATAACCTTTAAAATATGACAAAGGGTATATATTTTATGTTATTTTTAGTATATTTATAATATTGAAAGTATTGCATATTCAAAGAGTTTTAAATTGCCTTTGTTAAAAGCGAGTACAAATAATTAACCACTGCAAAACTAAAGTTAATGTATAAAGTATGACTACAAGCATTATAGGTAGGTTTATTAGAAAGTACAAAATAAGATGCAAAATTTAACTAACGGTAGTAAAAATATCTTACCATGTTTTCATCTGCAGACGTTCCAGGCTGTGTCTGACAAAGCATAAACATTAAAACAAAAGAAAATAAAGCTTGCCACAAAATTCAAACCATGCAGGCGTGAATATTTTTGCAAGTCCTCCTTAGCGAGATGGCTAAAGCTATATTCACACACTGCAACAAAATGCAACTTAACCTTTTCTGATATTATTATGTGATAGCTTCCTTGTTAATCCAACACCTTAACTACGTTGGTAGCGTGACTGCCTACTGGGATAGGGGTCCCGGGTTTAATTCCCAGCATGGCCGAAAAATGTATCATTAGTAAATATGGGTTTACCCTTTCACTATGATAAATCAACAGCCAGGGATTGGAAGTTGTGCCTGTCCTAGTCTTAAGTTAGATCATAAGGCAAATGAAGCTATGACAGGCCTAACGAGCTGGTAGTGAAAAAACATTACCTGAATAAAAAGGTGACCCAAACCATAGGCTGGAAACAGCAATGGATGTAAAAAAAATGTTTTCTTGTTACTCAATCAGGTGCCAAGATATTATTAATTATCATAAGTGGATTGTGTCTTAATATTTGTCCTGTCTATCCGCATATTTACAGTTTTAGGGATGAGGAAGGTAGAATTTAGAGTCAACATTTAAATGTGTATGAATATAAAGATGAAAACGAGTTAGAAAAGAAAATCCTTAGTACAAATAGCCGGGATATGACACTAAACTCTCCATCACCAACAAACCACACAATACTAGTTCGTTGCCTTAGCCTGCACACCCAATGATGGGAGTGGCACTATTATTTCTAATACCTTTTTTTTATGCATTTCTTAGTAGGTCTACCCATTTGGGATGCATGCATCTTTTACTTCAAGATTGTGTTGTCTAATAAGCCCTTAACATGTCTGAGTTAGTACTTCAAGGAACTACTCTTTACAGTGAAATCTGAACCCCTCGTAATCCTGCCTGTTAAATATCACCTTAAAGTCTGTAGGTCTAAGTTGATCAATCAGCATTTGAAAGTGATGCTTCATTGATATTTGAAGGGGTGATGTTTTAGTTAGTTGGGAAATATATTAAAACTGGCCTATTTGTGTATATAATGGTTTGAACTTCCGAATTTGACCTTGAACCTCCAGATTTGATATAGAGAAGTAGCACTGTGTCTTACATGTTCAGGCGGTTTGCTTATGTACTAATTATGCTAATAGTTTTAGGGATTAGGAAGGTTATACTTATATAAAGTGTACCCGCATTTACATGGATGGAGAGTGGAAAACAATTTTGGAAAAACTACATTCAGCACACCTGACCGAGATTCTAAACTCAATCTCCCTGTCATCAGCAGTTCAGTCCACTGAGAGACTAGGGCGTTAGACCATTCAGCCACCAAAGAGGTTCAGATATGATAAAGTATGAATTTTCACTGGGTGTCGTTTTTTACATTGTAGTTTTTTCTTACTCCTCACAAATGTTGGTGCCTATTTTCTCTTGAATGGTCTCCTAATCCTCACTATATTAGATTTTTTCATTTGGTGTTAAATGTATCAATGAAAAAATAGTGTGTGTTCACACAAAATTAATGAAAACATCTTATTAATTTTAACACAGGTAAATGTCTGACACCTTAGCTCAACCAGTAGCATGTCTTTTACTAAGTGTCCCCGGTTCAATATCCGGCATGGCTGAAAAATTTATCACTGGATTTATTCTTTCACGGCTGGAGATTGAATGTCATGCCTATCCTAGTCTTAAGATAGATTAAAAGGCATATTATGTTGCAATAGGACTAGCAAGCCGATAGTGGAAAATACATGGCTTGAATAAAAAAGTGACCTAGACCATAGACTGGAATCAGTAATGGATGTATGTAAATAAATGTACGTAGCACGAGTAAATCAAAAGTAATGTTTTAAAACTTATGGAAATAAAAAGCTGAATCAAAATGTGTATATTTTAAAACTTGTGAAAAAAAATTAAATTAATAATCCCAAACACAGTATTCAAAAATCCTTACTTTTGTTCGACAAAACTAGCTTAATCAAAATATCTAGTTTCTGTAATGTGAACAAAGGTAATAATAAAATGAAAAGATTCAATGATTAACTCATCACAGCTTGTTGCATAGTGTTGATATAGCTTTAGTCTAAATCATACATGCGAGCAGAGCTAAACACATAACATAAAAATTAAATTCAACACAGGGTATTATGGAATCATGTGGTTTTCACAACTTTCAAAATACTAATGTGAAGCATAAACGTTAATTATCTCTTTAAGCAATTAATAATTCATAGCAGCATCTTTCATTTACTCATTTGCTGATTTTCAATATTAGATTCTGTGAAGCAAAGTAGCCGTAATATCAGATATTTGATACAAATGTATAACAGTCTTGAATTTAAAAAAAATCCCCATAATAATCCAATCTGAATAAATGAAACAGCTAGTGTTTAAAATCATAATTTTGTATAGGTTTGAAACAGGTGTGAGTTTATGGGAACATAAGTGCCAAAAACTAGCCTGAAAAATGAAAACAATTCAAATATATTGTCCATAAAAGGGGAAAAGAAGAAGATATACAATATACAAATGAAGGTAAAAGTGCTTGTTTCAAATATTAAATTCATTTAACCGTGGTGCTGAAAATTTGGTCAATATTTTGTTTTCTATTAGAGGTCGATTTGACAGTAATTTAGAAGGGAAAAAAGACCCACAAATTAATTAATTTGTTGGTAAAAATAAAGATTGGAGAAAGAATACCTAAAAACCAGATGGTCCCAAGTACCATTTCAAAAATTAGTTTTAACACTTGCTATGCCAAATAAAGGATTTTATTTAATACTTAAATATATATATATATATATATATACATGCAAAACATGTTTATAAATTAAAGTGACAATTCAATGTCAACATAAATGTGCATAAAAAGTAAAATGCAAATATAAAATAACTCAAAATTATACATCACACATAAACATTCTTGATCACAGAACTTGAACAAAGCAAATAAACATTTTTCTAAACTTACATTTGGGTCAAATCGCAATGAAGAAGCTGTTAGGAAAGCTGCTCGTCCATCGTTAAGCACAATTGCAAATCCACCTACAAGAGGTGAATATTCTATATCTACTACATATGTGTTTGCCTCCACAATGGGTATTGCTAGAAGAAAGGAAAAAAGAAAAATACACAAAGCATTGATAAGAAATTTAGTATAAGCAAAGCTGAATTTTTGCTACAAACAAGTTATTTTAGAATCCTAGCAGAAACTTGTATTGATTTACTGAGGGGTAGGAACAAATTAAAGGAATAAGCATCAAATAGTTTTCATTTGATCCTATCCTTATTTCCAGTAATTTCTTTCATATACAAAGTAAAAATGGCACCAAACGGATGTATTAAATTGAACATTGAAAGGAGGATAGAAGTGCAAGGCCTACACACTTACCAGAAAACTGTAGGCTTCAAAGTTCACAATTAAAACAACAACCAAACACATATTTATATAATTTTCAGAGCACGTCAGTCCTCTTTTTCAGTATCATCAACAATTGTTTCCAGTCTGTGGCGGGTTCAGTTAAGTAAAATGCCTTTATCTTCCTCTATCTTTCGCCTATTCTTCTCCTCTCACTTGAACACTTTCTGTTATCTGCTCCAGCCATTTCTTTCTTGGTCTTCCTTGTGGTCTTTTCATAACATACTTCATTTTCAACATTTTCTTTGGCATCCCATCTTTTCCATCCTCATTATATGCCCATATCATCTCAGTCTTGCTTCCTATACTTTCTCATGTACTCCCTGTACTCCTACTCTTTCCCGGATAACTTTATTCCTAATCTTGTTTCTCTTAATGACAGTTAACATGCTCCTCTCACACTTCATTCCCATGACCTCCATTTTCTTAGTCTCTCCTACATTCACTGTCCATGTTTGTGCTGCATATGTGACAATGGCTACAAAGTATGCCCTGTTCAACACTTCCTAATGCTTCAAAAGAGAGCAAAACACAGATTGGACTACGGCATCATGGATAGAGGTAGATCATAGTTACTTAGAATCTGTTTTTGCCTGTTTCTTGATTTAAAAAAAATAGTTTAGGCTTGGTTTCTACAGCTGCCTGTTCAAACTCGTGTCTTTACTCTTGGTAGATGGATAGGATGTTGTATTTATATTATATTTAGTTATTACATTATTAAACTAAATTATGTTATTATTTATATAAAAATTAATTATTAGTGTGAGTAGGCCTGCTTGGAAGAAAAGGAGAGAAGATTGACAAGGGTGTAACTGGATATGGTTTATATATAAGCGAGGAAGCTCCACCTACGAAGATGGGAAGAATTGCCTGTTTGTGGCTTGGTCAGACAATTTAGGGTGAACCAGAATGTTATGGAGATTAGTGGGGGGGTTGAATGTGATTCTTAGAGCACTGTTGAGAAGATTTTGTGTGAGAGGTGATGAGGTTAAGATATTGTAGGCTGTGTTTAGCATAAACCTGAGTTTGTCTAGTCCTTCATAAGACTGGGTGGTGTATGTATGTCATTGGAAGGTTGTTTCTTGATAGTCTCTAGATTGAATAGGGCTCTGTTTAGTTGACTGTTGACTATGTGTTTAGGGTATCCTCAGGTCGTGAAAACCTTGAAGTGTTGACATTGCTAGTTAAGGTCTTTTTCCTCATCACATATGCTTAGGTCTGGTAGCTAGGCTTCAGGGTAGAGAGCGTCTCACATGAAGAGGATGGTTGCTTTGAAAATGGGGGTATTGTGGATGGTTGGTGTCTTTGGTGTGGACTGAGGTGTTTATGTTTCCCTTGTGAAGGTTCAGTTCCTGATACAACAATATGCCAGGGTGTTATGAAATGATCAAAGTGACTAAATTTGCTATTGTTATTTAAATGAATCAGGAAATGTAGTAAATTAGTTTCAAAATCTGTCCAAATCATGAAGCTGTAGTTAATAAATCTCATCCATAGAGTGGTTATAAGGGTTTGGATTACCAAATGTTGGCCTCTAGTTTTATCATGAAGAGGTTAAAGGTTTTCTTTCATGTATAATATTATGTAACACTTTGTTTACCCTAAAAGGTAGCAGCAGTCTTTTCTTGACAGATTACACTATAAAGTTATAAACTATACTATATTGAAAACGTTCATGGTAACATCATATAACATCTATTAATCACGATACAGAGCCCTAACTGACACAACAGGCTCTGCCATATCAGGGTGGCTACAAAACATACATTACAAAATTCCCTGACTTTTCCAAGTTTTCCAGGTAACATTTTTCAATTTTCCCCTAATACTTTTTTTCCCCGTTTTATTGGTGGATGATAACTTTTATTATTATTGATCACATATTTAAAAAAATTGTATCTACTAAACATAAATGGTTTTATCAGTTATTTAAAAAATTAAAATGTTACTTTATTTGTTTTAGTGTTTAGCTGAGAGATTAATGGGATATTTTAGACATATTTTTTTAATTCCCTGACTTTTTCTTATATTTAGTTAAATTCCCTGACATTTTCCTGTTTTCCCTGTCATTCTAAAATTCCTTGACTTTTCCAGGTTTTCTCTATTTTCCCTGCCTGTAGCCACCATGCATATGCACTAAAACACACTTAAACAAACCAAAATGATCCACACTTATTGCTGCTGCCCCAGAAATTAAAACAATATCAAAATGGATAATTCTAAGCACAGAAATGACTTAAGGAACTTATGCTCCACCAGAAATGTTGATAGAGTCCAATGTTGTAAGGAAAAACTTCCCATCCATGGCCACTTTAAAAAAAATGTTTTTTTGACAACCTCTATAGCCCCATAATGCTTGGTCAAATAGTTTTTACACAACCTGTACAGTATAACTACAACATTTCCCATTGGCAAGAGCACCAAAATGTTCTCTCGTCTCTTACCATATAATTTAGATCCCAAATGGCAACTCAAATAAGTTGAGGGTTTAAGTGATTCAATAACCAGCATATTTAGGATCCTCCACATACATAAATAAGTACCAACTATCAATAAAGGTAGGAAAAATGATCGACAAACTTGAAAGGTGGACAGACTAGATGGACACTCCTAAAGTAAAATTGACTTTTTTTCTTGGCATGCTTTGGAACAGCCACTCTAAAACCATTGATGAGAGTGGAAAAAGGTAAATCATACTTTATTTGTATTATTGAAGTGTCAGTAAAATAAGTCTGTCAAATTTAGAGATATATATAAAAATGAAAATGAATGGATATGTTATAATATGAAGGTATTAAACTAGCTAACCTACACACATATAGAGCCAAAAATTAAGAAATATAAATCAATGAGTGATAATATAGAATAGCCTACCTATCGAACGCTAGCTATATCATGATGAAAATTGTTGACCAAATTTAGTTTAACATTTTTAGCAACTTGATTAAAACAGTTTTATTTAGTTCATAATAATTCCAATTGTATTGATTTGGTTAGCAAATTTGGGACAAAATCAGTACAGGACCTGTCATATTTCAGGGATAATCAGCAAAAATCAGGGACAAGTGGTCACCTTACCCTAAACTGATTAGCTGTCAACTAACCTTTTGATACCTGCTGATCAATGCAGAATGGTACCCTGCGTAAGTCCAGACAGTAGTCTCTATTCTCAGAGCCGTCCCATCTATACCTGAGAATGTGGCCACGCGTGGTTGCCAGCATTAGCTCGTCACGAATGCAGACCATGCTCGTTATTCCCCCTTCCACACCAACTTCTTTGTCCTGAATTTAAACATACAGTAACTCACACAAATTGAATATAAACTGGCTGCAGATAGTCAGTTGATCAGATTAGTTAATTCGAAAGGCAATTTCAGCAGTTTAGGTCTAATTAAAGTAATTATACAAGCTTACAAAACTTAAGTTAAACAAAGTTTAATGGTGAAGTTTGTTTAAAACAAACATAGCTTTGAAGCATTAAATGTCCAACAAAATACCATGTTTGTCCAAAATGATGATAATAATATTCTAAAGTATAAAAATAAGCTATATGTATCCTTTTTTAAGTTCTATCACTTGCTCCAGAACAATTCGGCAATCACAACTATTCAAGTGTTTGTTCCTTTTGTATAATTCCATCCACCTAAACTGAAGCTTCTTCCAAACACAATAAAAATGATTCAAGTAAGATGTAGGAGTGTGTGGGATTTCCGTGTGAAAACATCTTTAGTAATCCCGAAAAGTTTGGGAATGCTTTGTTCTATATTTAATTTACTTTTAAACTTGCTTTTCGTTTTCCTTATTATTTAAATATAAATAATTATGTCAACCTATTTTAGATGTAAATTTACACAATTTAATATGTATTTCATTAACGTTTATAATTTAAGTAGCCTAAGTTATAGGAAAAGTATTAAAAATTGCTTAAATTTTCAACTTTGTATATATTTGTTTAAATTTCCTCTATTAGGGCATAAGTATTAATTTAACAAATTATTGTCAAATGTTTTAAGGAACATAATATTAACAAATTTAGAAATAATTAGTTTTACATTTTTAATTCTCATTCTAGTCTTGAAGTAAGGGATTCTAAAATTCCCATTCCCAATCTCGTCTCAAATCAAAAAAGTCAATCTTCCACACCCCTAGTCAGACTATTATAACTATCCAACTCAAAAAAAATGAGGTTTTAAATACTCTAAATAGTGTTTGAAATGCTTTAAAAACATGGAGAATATTTTTATTCTGAACACAAAGTTTTGTGAATAGTTTAGGGATAGGACCCTCAAATCTTAAGGATATTTTAAATTTCAAGGATTCGAGACTCAATGAATTAATTTTTTTCTCTAATACTTCTTGTTGGTGGTTAAAATTCAATATAATTATAGCATAAACTTAACAACCAGGCCGTAGACCAGTAATTTAACACTTGACTGAATGAATTAATGTTATAATGAATGGAATATAAAAAAAAAGTTAACATTTAATTACTGTTTTTATTTTATATAGTATATTAGCTATATTTATATTTCGTATGTTTATTATGTTTTCTCCAAGATTCAGATTTGTAAAATAGTGGATTCAACCCAACTCTGGAATAGTTTAAGATTAACTGTCTCAGCTAATAGGTAACACATTTTTATTCCTCATGTACCATGGACTTATCTAGGCATATTTCTTCATAAAGAGTAGACGAGAAATGTACTTAACTAATATGGCTAAAGTTTCTACTTATTGTACTAGAGAAAGGTGTCATTAAATCTCAGAAAATACACTTTTAACAACTTCCACTGTTTCAACTCACCAATGCTAGATGAAGTGAAGGAATGACTTCTTTAATAAACAGCTCTGCGCTGTCACGTCTCAAGTTAGCATGAGGTGAATCCACTTGCTCGTACAAACCTTTCTGATCAGTCTGAACACCTAGACTGTACAACAATAGGTGGCCACCAGACGTCTGTCAACAATACAAAAAGTGTTTAGACAATATATATTTGAATATAATCAATGATTTGAAAACTAAAAAAACAAGAAACCACTAGTATGTTATTTTAGCACTGTATCTTACTAACCATTGGGAATGTACACCTATGTACTGATTAATTTTATGTGTTAGGGTTGTGGGCTGAACTGAGAAGTAGTGCACCTGGATTTGTGTGGAGGGATGGGGTTGTTTTTTTTACAAAAATCACGCTTAGTACGCCCAACTCGTATCAAGCCCCAATAATCCCATCATCAATAGTCGAGTCTATTACAAGAATGACACCATAAGCCTGAGGCCAATGAAGTGGCTCACTAATATCTTAAGCTCTAAGTTATGTTGGCACTTATTCCACTGTAGGCTACCAGTGGTTCTCAAACTATTTTTAGAATTTACTCTTGGTCACAACTAAAAGTTACCCTCACAATAAAGTTTCAAATGACAAATGTCAAGTGACCAGAGGAAAAATGTTCCCTCAATCACTTCGAAAATTCCACGCCATGTTTGGTTCTTCACCACATTTGGTTCTTCACCACATTTGGTTCTCTTGTCATTTCCCCCATTTTTCTTTGAGAACTGCTTGCATAGGTAACCTTAGGGGTACATGTACCTCGGTTTGAGAACCATTGCACTATACCTTCGTTATTCAATGTAGGCTAGTCTTTATATACTTTGGTTAGTACAAATTGTTTTTGGACACTGAACATGAATGTTTATAAGTCCATTAAAATGTATGATTATGATGGACTAGGCAGCACTTTTATCTTAGGACAACAATATATCTCAAGAATGTGATAAATAACCGAAGAGTTTCGCTGGCAAAGTAGCTCAGACAAAGTGTGAAACTTGAATTCCTGTCAAGGTTGAGGAAGATAGAATTTGGTAATAAATGTACCCACATTTACAAGGAGGGAGCGTGAGAATCAATTTATGAAACTACCCCAAGTACAACCAATCAGAATGTGAGCCCTAATCTTCTGGTCACTGACAATCGAGTCTAAAACAAGAGTGATGTGTCCGACCACCAATGCGAGTTTTGAAAGTTAGCCAAATAATCTTGTAAAACCTTAGAACATATACCAGGACATCTCCAGGTTTGGTTTTAATAAAGGCCAAAAGTGTCTAAAGTTGACTATTTGGGGTTATGAAAGTACTATTGAGTGTTTGAATAATAACATTAAAGTAAACTTGGTGTGTTTTTACTCACGATATCTGACAATAAAATTAGCCCATAGAAAATGACCTAAAATATGTTGATGTGTCTCTTAATGATTGCCTATGTAGGTCTGGTAAAAATGGCCATGCCATTAAAAGTATTACACACATAATAATTCAGTGATTAATTTATTTTAGGTGTTATTATAATATTGTTTTCAGGAATAAATGCTAAAATGACCAATGCTCAACTTGGATAGGGACATTTAATTTTTTGTTTAATTCGAAGTATTTAACGTGCACTTTCTGAACAAACAGATTGCATCAAGCCAAAAGAATTTCTATAAGCAAGAGCAAAAGGACCTACCAATTTTACCAGGAAAGATATTTACATATGCCTTCCTGGGGTCTTTTACATGCCAAATTGAGATGGGACCAAAGGCTTTACTTCCCTTCAGGAGAGTGATTAGAGGAAATAGTTATGACCATAACTTACAGCAACAACAAGCATGCTGGAGTCTGGACGCCATTCCACCAATTCATTGACGCCAATATCTTCTATTGATTCATAAGACCGACGGTGTAAGACAATGGGGACACATGGCTAAAACAAATTTCACATTAAATTTACATTTCATATTTTCAATTTGAATCATTTTTGCCAACCAAGAGACGATACCTTTTTATG
Organism: Timema poppense; assembly: GCA_902141375.1. Taxonomy (NCBI): domain Eukaryota; kingdom Metazoa; phylum Arthropoda; class Insecta; order Phasmatodea; family Timematidae; genus Timema; species Timema poppense. Next base: position 20,963 of record CABFOV010005711.1, read on the forward strand.
ACCTAATTTTGCATAGTAGGATTATAATATTTCTCACACCTTAACTCGGTTGGTAGCATGTCTGCCCACTTAAATGAGGGTCTCTAGTTTGATTCCCAATATAGCCGAAAAATGTATCATTGGGGAAATGCGGGTGTACCCTTTCACAGTGATGAATTAACAGCCAGGGACTGGATGTTGTGTCTGTTATAGTTTTAAGTTGGATTATAAGGCATATGAAGCTACGAGAGAACTTTCAAGTCGGTAGTGCCAAAATATAAGGCTTGAATAAAAAAACTGAACCAGGCCCAACACAACACAAAACAGTAATGGATGTCAAGTAAAAGACTTATATATAATTTAAAAGAGAGTGGGTAGCCTATAATCATTATTTAAATTAATTAAATATAGTAGGGCCTGTCTGTTATAGGATAGAGTTAATGTACAGTATTGTTAACCAGTAAGTTATGCACAGATTTATACTCTATGACAATAGAAGACTCATTGATGTAGAGTAGGCCTAGGCTTTGCCTATTATCTATTTGTAGGCCTATCTTTGACTGGCCTAAATATTTTGACATTGGTTTCCATCTGAATGACAATAAAACAAGCAGTTTTAAATCTTCTCAGAAATTAAATAATGCTAGAAATGGGCTAAAAGTAAGTATAAATAAACAGTTTAATGTTTTTAGGCCAATCACATTCAAGTTTTTAAGCCTGGGTAGTTTATGTAATCTCTGGCTGTATTCGAATAGTCTACTTATACGGCGTCACGTTGGCTCGTGGCGTTGATAGCTGCATTGGCAATCACGTGACCAAGTGTAGATCTGTCCGAATAGTCACAGACTAGACCGATGCAGTCGTCTCGTGGTCTTGGTAACCATGGTTACGTAACGCTACGAGCCATGCTGTTTTCTCACAACGTTGGTGCGGTGTTTGACTGGCAATTATTTTAGTATCATTGTTTTGTCTGCTAGAACACCGACTTACACAAATATTTTGTTTTCATTAGAGCTAATAGATAGCTTTCACATAGTTTCTAAATTATTCGGTAGGAAACAGCACTGTGGACCCAAGTGTGTTGACGTTCAGCTAGTTTGATGCAGTCTTCGCTATGAAAACCATGATAAGTGTAAAATTATCAAGACTGCATCAAGTCAAGTGTACTTGACTATTCGGATACAGCCTCTGTGTTGATATCTAAGCCATTTGATTTGTCAGACATACACTAAACTCGGATCAAGCAGAGTTATCCATGCAGGCTGTATCTGAAGTCTCGAGGATCCTTGAAAGGATGTTTGCATTAACCACACCACACACTTCAGATCGAGGACTGCATTAAACTATTTGAATGGCAACAAGCCTTGTTACATCCTGGAGACCAAGTGTTACTACCTGCCAATTATCTTAGAAACCATGTTAAATGGCATATATCAACCCTTATAAAAATAAATAGAGTGTTTAAAATCAGCACTATTTTAAATAGATTGTTTGCATCAACTGTTTTTACTTTGTTTTACAATAATTCAAGAATGCCAAGAAACAATTTTCTTCTTTTGGCAATAATAAATGGTTGGTGTAAACTGATTACTTTAAATTCTACCTAATGAAATAATCACATCATTAATATTTTAAAATGTATCTGCCATAACAATGCATATGATTTAGAATGACAGATAACTCAAGCTTTTTAGCTTTGGCAGATGAAACGGAGTAATAAAAAAGTTTCCAGTCAAAAACCACACCAAGGACATCTCAACAACATTGCTTATATCCTTGGACTTGAGGTATCGGCAGCCTTGGAGAAAATTTGGACATGTTTACACTTCTCCACATCCTTGCCAATGCAACTGGCAAGGGTAGGCCTAAATGTCAAGACGAAGATACATAAATATAACATTTGGATACAGACATGGATAGTAATGTGTACTTTGACTTGGCCAGTTTCAATCTCTGACCAACTCTTTAAGTGTTTCTGTCTCAAGCCATAATTTTCCAACCTCTTTTGGCGAACAGTTGAACATTTTATTAACAAGTAAGTATAGAGGCAAGGACCAAGGTACATACAGAACATCAAATTTATAGTATTTCCATTATAAATACTAATTACCTATTATATATCCAACAATAAGAGAACAGTAATTATAAAAGTAATAAAAGTTAACGAACTAACCTTACAAAACCAAATTGACAGTGTGTCATCTGTAAGAATTGCAAACAGAATTTTGTCCCTATTGCAAACGACCTCACGAATAGAACACTGATGAAGTTGTGGAATGTTCAGAACTTTTGGCCATCCTACAGGAAAATACATTTTTGAGTATTGTTTTTTTAAAGGTTGCTAAAGCGTTCTAGTATTTGTATGACATTCTTAAAATAAACAATTCCAGCCATTTCTAAATGTGGGTTGACGTAAACAAAAATAATCATAAAAGCTGTTGGTATTGGTCAGATATCTGTAAATAAGGGCAATGTTATCAGAAGTGACCAATCACAGTACACCTTAAGATGCGAATAAACTTTTACTAATATTTTATACCGGTTCGCTTTATTCAAATATTATGAATGTAGCCCGATTAAATTTTTAATTTAATTTATAGCTTTCATTCCATATTTTAACAGTTCTAACTAACCTTATAAATATGAAAGTATATGACAAATAAAACAATTTATTTTTCAAAGGATGGCAGCCATGATGGATTATCACTTTATTTAGTGGATTGCTGCATTTAGCTACAGAAAACCTGGATTAACTATCTATATTTGAAAAATGTAGTTAATATCATCACTAGTATTAATAATTTGTTTGCTATAGAAACAAAAACAACCCCTCAATCCGATATTATTCTTCCAAATGTTTATTAATTTGATGTCCAATGTATCTTATTGATCAAAACCATTTTACCATACCTCCCTATATAAACCGGATTTGGCCTGTTCCGAACCGGTCCAGAAATCCTAAATTGAATTGAAATCTACCTCAAGTCCTCAACTTTAATCGTTATACGGAGCTGTTGAAGTTTACTCTATAAGCGTCTCTGCCATTAATAAGGGAGAAATAGTATAATAACTAGAAACATTTGATCAAAAGTATGTTAGCTAAATAAATTAACTTGTTAGAACATCACATTTATAATAATGTTGGCTCAAATTGGAAAGTTTAGTGAGCAAAAATATATGTGGAATCACGCAAGCACTTCACTTTTAATTTCTATTTGGTCAGACAGTGCTGTTCAAAAGAGACTTTGGGTTACTCTAAGAAATCAGCCTATATGGGATGGAATAGCAAAGTGTTTAGTGGAAAAGAATTTTCGCGTAAACGGGAAACAGTGTAGAACACGTATTAAAAATATGTTAGTGCGATACAGGGAAGCTAAGAAATCGGGAAACATTGCTGGAAGTGGTATTGAATCTTACTTCAACGATATTGACCGAGTCATGATGAACAGAAGTAACAGAACAGCTGTTTTTTCTGAAAGTACGTCAAAATCCAGACCTATTTCAGGTACTACATACGAAGGCCTATTTTTAACATGCAGTAAGAGAGGACTATACTACCATCTTCGTGCTTTAAACTTAGGATTAATGCATCTTTTACTTCCTTGTTTTCATCTTGAATGCTACAGATTAGGGGTTCCACCCCTTAGATTTTTCTTTGAATTTTAATACTGTATTTTAAGATAAAATCCAAATTATATTGGGTATTAGGTTATACAAGTATCAGTATTTTTTTCTTTAGGATGAAAAAATACACAGTATGTACCAGAGCTGAGATTTTGAAAAATAAGGCTTTGTAGAGACAGAGTAACTGAATTATTTTTAGTAATTTCGTGTGTGTTGGCAACTGGTTCTCTAAACCAACTGGGTTCCTCTTATTTTCTGCTATGTTGATAAATCTTACCACACAGAAAAAAATAATGCAATTCAATTTAATGTCCTAGACTATTTTCACTTATGAACACCATGAGAAGTTTTTTCAGTAACCTGTTTAATTATGCTGACCTGTTGTGGTTCACATACAGACCCAATGAACTGAGGTGATTTTCCTATATGGTTTCCAACTCTCATGCTGCACAAATATGGGTACACTTCCTCTAAATGCTACATTCCTCCTTTCTACTTCATTAGATACTGCGAATATAAAAATAGCTCAGATGGGTATTATTATGCGTTGCACCTAAAATATGTAATCCAGTTGCTAAGCAAACTAATTGAAAAAATGAGTAATACCATTCACCTGAAAAGAAGATATACACACACTTGGAAAAGTCAGGGAATTTGGTGTGACAAGGAAAAAATAAGGGTTGGTAAGTTTTAAAAAGTTGTTGAAATGTTCATTTATTTATGCAATAATTTTCAAAATTCAAAATAGAGGAACAAAACTTTGTGTAAATCGTTTTAGTTCTACTTTTTTTTAATCTTCACTTCATGTGATTTGAGGAAGAGGACCATAATTTGCTAGCGTGATAACGAGATTTTTTATTATTGTTTTTGAATATAAAATATATTATTTATTGTGTTAGGAAAACCTGACTGCCTCTGTGGTCTAATGGTCAGGGTTCCTGGCTACAGATCCAGGGGATCTTGAGTTAAATCCCTGGCACCTCCAGCTTTTTCTCTTAAGCAGTGGATCTGGGATGGGGTCAACTCAACCTCGTGAGAACAATTGAGGAGCTACTTGAAGAAATAAGTGCGGCTCCAGTCTAGAAAAATGAGATTAAGAACCGGAGGTTTTGTTGGGCTTAGTGTACGACACCTTATATTTGCAAATGTTGACACTATCTGAGCCAACATGCAGGGCCACTCAGTCAGTATAACTTTTTGTGGGCTGATGCCATGGAGTTTCTTAGGTAAACCTGAAAAAGTTAGGGAATTAGTGTATCAACCCGGCATTGGGCCAAGTGGAATAAACCACTATTAGTGTGCCCGGCTGGTCTTGAACAACTGTCAAGAATATTTAAAAAAATAATTATTTAAATTAATTGCATTTAAGCCAAGTTATTTGTAAAGAAAAACCTGCCTAATCATTTTAAGACTTTTTGCGCATTTGAAATAAATATTTTTGGAGTGGGATCAAAACTTTCAAAAGCATATGTTAATATACTTCCAATTCGGCACGGTCTGGTTTGCCAGTGACAGGAAATGATGAGGGATGGAGAGGTCATTATTTTATTCCTGGTTGGGTGTCCTTATGGTGGTTCTTTCTTATTACTTTTCTAATCTCACTCCACACAAATGTATGAGCAGCTCTTTCCTGTGCTTCTTCACCTGTCCTAATAGTGTAAACATGCTGATGGGTGGACGAAGAAAACTTAAGGTATTCAAATAATTACATATTTAACTTTAAGTAATATATTTTAATATTTAATATGTACCTTTACATATTTGTTTACATCCTAATAATATGCTGTTTACATGAATATGTACTAATTGTGTTAATGAATTAAGAATGAGGAAGGTTGAATTTAGAGGAAGTGTATCCGCATTTACATAGAGGGAGAGTGTAAAAACCACCCTTGGTACACCCAACCTGTATTCAAACTCAGATCTCCCTGTCACCAGCATTCCAGTGTAATGTTAGAGGAATGCCTTGGATATTGCGCCCACCATGGCAGGTTTGATTTTTTTTTCTTTCAGATCCTCTGGCAACTACCAAGTCATTTATAAACCAACACAGTGATCAGAGTAAGGATATGGTTCAAACCACATGCATAAAATCAGAAGCGCCATCACCACAATCTTCAGGTAATCAATATATTTAGTTGGATCACAGCTTAGTTTGGCCTTTCTTAAAGTTCAAAAGTTACTAAAAATTTGTCCTTTATCCACCCATTTCTAAAATATGTTTTGCTAGTCCCAAGTCGGTTACATATCTCTAAAGCAAACTCACAGCTCCCACATCCAGCCAAATGCTATTCTGTTGATAGTGTTTGTCCCAAATGGGCACCACATCTTATTAAACATTATTGTTGTACACCTATGTATTAATTACTCTAATGAGTTAGGGGTCTTGAAGGTTGAATTTAGAAGAAGTGTAACTGAAGTGTTGAGAATATTACAGTAACCACATTTGTGTGGAGGAAGGGCGGAAAACTATTTAGGAAAAACCACCCTCAGTACACTCGACCAGGATCGAACCTCGTTCACCCCGTCATTGGCATTTTACTCTATTGTGATAATTACACCTTAGACCATTCAGCCTTCACAATGGGTCATGTAGCAGTTAAAAACAAGAAAAGACAAATCATTGATTTCCCTGAGCTATGAAAAATATAGATTTGAGAAATCAATGTATTTATGTAAAAAGAGCAGGTATTTATTGTATTTAAGGTAGCTTAAGCACATGTTGGACCTACACTTCCCATTGCGATGTGTGAGGCTTTTCAAACTATGTGCCACACTCGACAGACATTTCATGATGGAAATTGTTTACTACTTGCACATTAAAAGTTAACAAGCCACATCCTGTCTAGATAAATATATATGTCACAAATACTTTATTTATATCCCAGGTCTTAAAAGAGGCTACGATGAACATTTCAGGGTTAAGATTTCCTTTTTATCATCTTTTAATCAAATTTGTGGCTATGGATGAATAGAACAGTAAAAAATTACAAGGTTTTGACATTTTATTTTTGGCACAAAATAAAACGATTCTTGTGTCTGAACAGTTCCTGTCATTACATCTTAAGGAGCAATTTTTTTTAAAGTAAAAGTTGCTTTCCCTTAGTAATATAATAATTCTCAATAATAATTGTATTCATTATGACCCAACCAAAAATAAAACTCATTTCTTTTATCTCTCACTTAACATTCACTTAATTCAAATAACAAGATGACACATTATTATTGTCAAACACACAACTCTATAATCTTCTATCACAATGACAATTTTATTGCAACTTTTTGTTTCCCAGATGAAAGTTTTCAAGAAATTCAAGAAGCCTCAAACGATTCAGCATACTATAAGCAATATTTTGAGCCTACAAATATTGTCTTGGATGAAAACTCGTCTTCAAATCACACACCATCAGCAGTTGTCCACAGACTAGTACCATCGGTTGAAACGAGTATGTTTTTAATGCTATGTTAACTAGGGTTAGATAGAAGTATAATCTATTATACAGAGTATGTGTTTCCCCCCTAAAATTTTCCGCAGAAAATAAATAGGATCATGTGGCCACCAAAGCAATTGTTTTATTGATGGCAATATTTTTTTTATATCAGTTTTTACTTTCAACTCTTACTTGTGAAAGTATCTCACTTGAATCCTTATTTCAACTGTAGCTAACCCTCATAACCTAGACTCTTGTTTGCCATTGCCATTGATGAAGTATGGATCCCAGTCGGGTGCATTGGGATTGTTTTTTCATGCTCTCTTAGGATTAAGGATCTAATAACCCTTTTATTAAATGCGCAAATGTTTATTATGTATGTTGTACAAAAGCAAGTAAGGTTTCCTGATTCACACTTCACTAAAAGTTTGGTCCCAAGTGATAATTACCTCACTTGTGTTAATTGCCTAGAAACAATCATAAGTGTAATGTAATTAAAATGTATCTTTCACAATGTATTATTAATGTTACCTTTTGGTTAGCCAACTTTATTTTTAAGTAATGTCATAATGTTAAGTAACTTGTGCCCCCCCCTTTTTTAGGTTGCACATCTAAATTAGAAAAAACTAATGAAGGGGATACAAGATCGGACAAAATGTCTAAATCAGCAAGAAAAAATAGTTTTCTTCAGTTAGAAAGAACATCTATTTCTCAATTTGAAAAACTAATTGTTCATACTATTGAAGCACAGAAAGAGTCGGTGACAAGAATTTTAATGGCGCAAAGTGAGTTTTTCCATAAAATGTTGGAAACGGACAGAGAAAGGCAAACTCGCATAGAAATGAAACTTGATCAAATTCTTGACAAAATTGATAGACTAGTCAGCATCCCAAATGTTAATCACGGGAAGTGGGTGACACCAGGCACTAGCAGTGACGAAGACCAAGAGTCGCGAATGATGAGGCTACTAAACAGACTGGAATGGGCTCTCCCCATGATGGCACAGTCACTTTCACCATCACACCAACAATTGCCATCTAGACCTAACACTGAATCAAGAATGAATATTTTACTTGGAAAATTAGAACAGATAATTTCGCAACAGCAATCAAGTGAACAAATTGATGTTTAAACAGAATAAAACATAAGTTTCAAAACACTAAATCAATAGCTAGAATTTTGCAATTCAACTAGCTACTCATTAAAATAATGAATTATGAGAAAAACAAACTATGTTATACTATAAAAAGGAACAAGATGCACTCACCTAAAATACAAACACATATTCACATCCTATATTAATTTGTTTTTGTCCTTAATTTAATTAGTTCTTTTGCATGTTCTTATCTAAATGTCCTATAATTCTTTACCAATTTTCCTTTTATTACTTTTGTGTTTAATTGGTTTCTTCTTTTAGAAAGTTGTGTTGCGTGTTAAAAACACCCTTCTGATTAATTTGAATAGCATAAAACATGGGTTAAGGAATTGTTTGGTAGCGATCAATTTTCTTCAAAAGGCAGCCATCACCTTGTCATGTGGCGGCAATGTAAAGGATTAAATGTGTTATTCTTTTGATTGTAAAAGCCGTATTATGTTTTGTTCCCTTTTGTGTGATTGTATTCTTGTACCTTCTTTCATACTTTTCTTAAACACAAACAGCAATCATGTGCATGTGCATTGAATTCTACTAATTGTTTAGGCTATTTGTATTTACACTAATTTGGAACATTAATTTTATGGAAATGTTCAATTTAGAAAAAAAACAAGACAACTTCACCCAACCAGGATTCAAACCTAGAGTTTTGCATTACCAGCAGTCAGTTCTATTGTGAGAGTGACGTCTTAAGCCTCATCTATATTATCTATAAACTTCATATCCATATGATCCTTAAGTCCATAATATGATTTTTAATTTTGCGCACACACACACACAGTATTATTAATCAGGTGTTATGTCAACCAATCAGAAAATATAATAATTTGGCCAATCGAATTCAATTGAACTAAGCAATTTCAGCAAATTTTATAAATACACAACATTTTTATGATCTTATTTTTTGTTCAGTGTTGCATGTACTGTAAATGAAGATATGCTATATTATAAAAATAAAGGAAAAAATTGCACCCAACCAGCTATTTTAAATTAAAAATTGAAAGGAGGATAGAAGGGCAAGGCCTACACACTTACCAGAAAATTGTAAGCCTCAAAGTATACAATTAAAACACAACAAAATACACAATTGTGTAATTTTTGGGGAATTCGGTCCTCTTCTTCAGTAGAAGAGAGTAAAACACAGACTGGATTATGGTTATATATTAATCGCAGTCACTTCGATACTATTGTTACCCGTTCTAACTTGTGCATGAAGTGCTATTGGTTTGTCAGGGTTGTTGTGGTTGGTATCAAAAAGGTGACCATTTGTTGCCCGAGTGTTCCTGTGGCGAGGACAATGTATTCACCAATGCATTAGTTTCATTGTAGCTGGAATTTAAGATTTTTTGTAGAGCACAAATAGTGGTCTTTCATGGGGTATTCTATATGTGTGAGAGCTTATAACCCGAACGGGTAGTAAGACGCGCTGCTAAATAATATTATTATTATTATTATATGTGTGAGTCTGCTGTTGAATGAGGTGGAAGGTTGGCAAATTTTGCAGGGTTGCAAGGGTAGGGAGCTTTTGCCTGATGTTGTTTGTGGATGGGTTGAGAAATTTAGGGTGAAGCAAAATGTTGCGGAGAAAAGGGGGGAATTTGAATGTGATTCTTGTAGCTCTGTTGAGAAAATTTTGTGTGGGAGGTGATTAGTTTAGGATATTGTAGTCTGTCTTTAAGGATAGATCTGAGTTTCTCTAGTCCTTCATAAGACTGGGTGGTGCGGTATGTCATTGGAAGGTTATTTCTTGATTAGATAGGGCTCTGATTATTTGAATGTTGACTATGTGTTTAGGATATCCTTGGGTTTTTGAAAGTCTTGAGGAGTTGTTGACATTGCTTTTTAAGGTCTTCTTCCTAATAACATATATGTTTGATTCTGGTAGATAGCTTATAGGGTAGAGAGCATTTTATATGAAGAGGATGGTTGCTATGGAAATTGAGAAACTGTTGATGGTTGGTGGCTTTGGTGTGGATTGTGGTGTTTGTTTCCATCATGAAAGTTCAGTTCCAGATACAAGAATATGTAATGGTGTTGTGAAATGTTTCAGGTAAATCTGAGGGTGCTATGATTATTTAACCTGTTCAGGAACTGTAATAAATTATTTTCAGAATCTGCCTGAAGAAATGATACAGCGAAAATGATCAAAATAAATAATACTCAATTATCAAACCTATCAAATAACCTTACTGGTAACTGTAAACAAGAAAACAAAGCACGTCATGGAAGATGTGAATATGAGATTAGAGCACATGCACCGCTTGAGTCAATTTGCAGATGCTGATGCTATTCTGCCATCTCTCATAAACATCAAAGAGCAGTTCCTTAATAACAAATCACAAGAGTGCTAACAATTCAATCTATTTTTACATATTACTTTTAACGTTATAAATTTGTTTATTAGTTGCACTAAAGTTTGCCTGCCTTCGTTTTCTTATTCCAATATTATGTTGCCGCCTTGTGAAGCTGCACATGTTGCACAAGCACTTAAGGAACATCAACTTTTTTTTTTAGTACCATGTCTTACAACTTATTTAACCATGAAAATATAAATCATACATTTTCAACAGATATTAAAATTTAATTTCTTCATCGTGAACATTTGGTATGAGCATAATGAACCAGATTATTTTATCAGGACCCCGACATAAATTATCTTCTATAAAACTCACCCCAACCATCAATTAATATTTGTGAAAGGGGAATCTCTTCTTTTACTAATAATAAGTTTTTCAGCAAAGCCAGGAATCAAACTTATGGCCTTAGGCTTAGTGGCCAGATGCATCTTTGAAATAGCTATGGAATATAGACATATAGGAATATGTTGCGTCATTTAACAATAATTTAGGAAAATGCAATAATTAAATTAACTTTACACACTCAATATAATAATTTATGAATAGGCTTTTAATGCACATGTGCATAATATAGTTGATTAAAAATAATAATAAATAATAAGTCATATGTTAAAAGTACAGACTATAAAATATTTATTAATTATTTTACAAAAGCAATACATGAGATAAGATGTAGTAATGTTTAACTAATACAATTTTTTTAATTGTAAATGTTCTAAAATGTAGGCTAATGTGCAAGACAAAAAATTAATTATTACAAAAACATAACAAGTAACTTTCGACTATTTTACTGATAAGACCCTCGAATATCTTTAAGCATATTAGAGAAAAAAAAAGAAAATTCAGTATACAGTTTTAGTATAAATAATTTTTTATAGCTATTATAATGCTTGACCAACATAATTATACAACAAATCCAACCAAAAATCAGACTATTGCTTTATCACATATTGGCTCCTAAAATCACTGGAGAAAAAGTCAAGACAGTTGTGGGAAGTAAAAATTTTTTTCATTAGAATATAACCTAGGTCAAGGGATCGAAAAGAATGATTGATATTTTTCAAGAGGCAGCCATTACGTCTCTTGTCTAGTGGCAACAGTATATAAGTTAACTTTGTATGGTATTCTATGGTATTCAAGAACCTCGCAAAAAATATCTCAAATCCAAATATAAAGGCCTTAGATTGAACTCAAAATGCAATTTTTCATGAATTACCGGTACATAGATTTGTGTAGTTAGAAAAAAATGACAATTTAGCTTCATTTATATAAAAAAAATAAGATCACAATTTTTTTAAATAAATTCCTTTACAGAAAAATTATTTATTGTTTAATGTCTTCTTTGTTCTTTAAAGTAATAGAAGAGACAAACAGATTAGGAATGTTCAGTGGTGCCAAACCTTCTATACTGTTAATTTGTTTGCCTCTTTATAATATACTTTTCACTTCTTTGACAAACTAAAAATTTACTTTTGAAGATTGAGGATTCAAATTTGGATTCAAAAAAAAAGAAAATTCAGTATACAGTTTTAGTATAAATAATTTTTTATAGCTATTATAATGCTTGACCAACATAATTATACAACAAATCCAACCAAAAATCAGACTATTGCTTTATCACATATTGGCTCCTAAAATCACTGGAGAAAAAGTCAAGACAGTTGTGGGAAGTAAAAATTTTTTTCATTAGAATATAACCTAGGTCAAGGGATCGAAAAGAATGATTGATATTTTTCAAGAGGCAGCCATTACGTCTCTTGTCTAGTGGCAACAGTATATAAGTTAACTTTGTATGGTATTCTATGGTATTCAAGAACCTCGCAAAAAATATCTCAAATCCAAATATAAAGGCCTTAGATTGAACTCAAAATGCAATTTTTCATGAATTACCGGTACATAGATTTGTGTAGTTAGAAAAAAATGACAATTTAGCTTCATTTATATAAAAAAAATAAGATCACAATTTTTTTAAATAAATTCCTTTACAGAAAAATTATTTATTGTTTAATGTCTTCTTTGTTCTTTAAAGTAATAGAAGAGACAAACAGATTAGGAATGTTCAGTGGTGCCAAACCTTCTATACTGTTAATTTGTTTGCCTCTTTATAATATACTTTTCACTTCTTTGACAAACTAAAAATTTACTTTTGAAGATTGAGGATTCAAATTTGGATTCGAGATTACAAAGAGAATTTTGGATTCAGATTCGAATTCGAGAAATTTAGGATTCACCCCTTCTATACTATATAGTTTATTAAATTCTATTACTCAATAATTTTGAAGTTATTTTTCTAAAATCTGTCAGTAACTTAACTTTTCAGTTTTAATAAATTATACTTTGGGGCGTGCTTCATTCAAAGATTTCAACTCCGTTTCTAATATTCATCAGCTTTGTCAATAAACATATAAAGTTATGTCCAATGATCAATTTTAGTCATTTTGTGTTGTTATACGCTCTTTGTTTACCTTGTAAGCTTACCTTGCAATATTCCATTATGGTATAGCTTATCAGAGAGGGTCATAGTGCAATATGTAAAGATGAGAATGCTACCTTTCTGTGTGAATGGCATGTTTGTTTACATGACAAAAATCTAATATAGTTAAATTACTTGGTGTAGCCTGTTCAGCTTTAATATAACAAAAAAAATCCCAAATAAATAAAAAAAATTTTTAGATCTTTGATACAACATAGAAAATATTTAATATATTATTCAATGCAACTTAAAATTTAAAAGGCGAACTTCATACACCCCCAATATATATTATTAACACTTTTGACTTTATGAATTAAGATTTTTTTTAGAGATGAGGAAATCTAACCCTAAATTATTTCATAACTAGGATATTTAGTACAAAAATATATCGGTATTTAGGTCAAATATTGACATTACTAAGAAAGAGGACATACTAATTTGATATGGTCCTTCTATTACAATACTATATATATTTTTTTAGCCCTTGGTCAATCGACTACCTCTAGTGAAATATATTTAACTTCTCTTCATCATATTTAAATTTTCACATGAGAGAAAATGCAAGAAAACAGGGATATACTTCACACTTAACAATACTGTAACTGGATAACTAAATAAAGGTTGCCTCGATTAAAACCAGTTGATACCACGCTATTCCTCAACCTAGGTTTTGTTCTATCGGGAATATGATACTGTAAAATTATTATTTTTAAATGAGTTTACAAAAGAGACAAAGGGCACGAAGATAAGACCAAATAAAAGTTCTAAGATGAAACATCTATTTTAAGTTTGTAATAATTATCTAGCAAAGATGTAAGTAAATCTTAGTAATTTATATTGCTTAAGATGTTTTTATTTGAGTGGATTTTGAATTGATTTAGTATTCATATGAAAAATAAGACTGTTAAGGCCATGTTTTAAGCTAATATACATTTTTCTAATTAAGTGTCAATTAATAAAGTAGAAAGAATCCTAATTATATGAAAATCAGCTAGCTGGATTTGTATCAAGGGGGCAAGACTAGGACAGGCACAACATCCACTCCTCGGCTGTTAATTCATCACTGTAAAAGGGTAAACCCACATTTAACTAATGACAAATTTTTTGGCCATGACGGAAATTGAAACCAGGACCCTTAGCTCAGTAGAGAGATACACTACCAACTGAACTAAGGTGTCGAACTTATGTATGTTATATAAATGTTTTTAAGGATTTCGAAGATCTATTATGTCTTGGTATGTAATATGTACATATGTAATTTGTGTTATAGGTACATACTGCAAATTATGTAAGAACATAATAGCACATACATTATATGTTTTTAAATATAACTATATTTTCAAAAAAGGTTTTTAGCGTCAAATCCTCTCTTCTTTTTCTTTGTAAGATCAACTATCGAGATTTTTTTTATTATATGGACCAACTTAGGTCCTAATTAGTCTGGATAGTCAGGGTTCTGCTGTACATCTTTTTCCACTCGGAACAAAAAAAAAACGAGTTTTAGCACTTGTGGTGTCAACATTATGGCAACAATTAGCCAAACCATCAAACAATTATTATATCTTATTTGAAATATTATTTATTAAAAATGTGCTCTAAATTAAATAGGAAAGGTTAAAGACAAAACTTTTTGATGATTTTGAACAATATTTTTCAAATTTCTGATTACATTGTGTTTTTATACTAAACATATAACATAAGACTAAAATTTGAAACATACATAGCAAGCACAGAAACTAGAAATGTTGACTCCTTAAATAGTGAAACCATCAAATAGTTGTGCAAGTTAAAATTAAAAAGCTTTATATAAAAATATTTTCTTGAATATAATCAGGAGAGTAATGATATTTAGTGATCATATTGATAACTATGTGCACATGGTTAGTACTATTTCATTCTCGAGGACTTTTCAACCTAAACACAAGGAAAAAACAAGATTAATAAGTTACACAGTACAAACATGGAGCTTTTTAAGATAAGAACAATCCTCATTCAAATGTATGTTTAAAATTCTACATAAATCAACATTTGGAGTGGATTTATTATTACAGAGATAATCTTGACATCACAGGCCATATCGAAGTCATATTTAAAAAAAGTGTAAATGTTCCTAATCAAAATAACACAAAACTAAATTTTAATTCAAAATTAAAAGTGTTTGGATGAAATTAAATTAAACATTGAAAGGAAAATTGTAGGCCTCAAAGTTTACAATTAAAATACATAATTATGTCATTTTTGGGGTACATCAGTCCCCTTCTTCAGAAAGGAATGTTTGGATAAGAAAAATATAAAAGCTCATTATGAATCCCATAATAAATAAAGAATTGAAGGGAATTATAAATGATGTTAAATAGAAGAAAGTAATTCTTTTCTAGTCTAATAAAAAATGTTAAAGAGAATAAAAATGTACATACTTGAGAACTTTGGTTTGATGATTGGGTTTGATAGACGTGTCCAATGGTGTCAAAAACACAAATTGTGCATTGCTTTCCTTTGCGTGGCTTAGTAGTGACTCCAAGACTATCTGCCGATTAACTTTGTCCTGGAGAATCAAACCATTAACAGTAGTACCATTTGCAATATATTCCAGCAATATAAAAACAAAATTTTTAATTCAATGAACAAGTACTAATTATATCCAATGTACAAGAGTCCATCACCATCAAGAATTGATTGAAATGAGATTGCCCTACAAATGAATACATTAATGCTCATTTTAAAAAGCTATTTTCCCATGATTTCCAATTGGGTTTAGTCAGGGTTTCCCTTCACAGGTATGGGGCCTTCAGATATTTGCCTCATTCCTTTCTTCCCCTCCTCAGTATCAAAATTTTCTTTTTGTTTAGTGTTAATATAGGAGTTTGAACCAAATTTCAAAACTTGTTCCGCTCACATTCATTATTACAAACACTAAATACTAGAAACAACTAATTTACACTACCACCACACTTCAAAGTACAATTTTGAGTGTAGCACAATAAATAGATCATTCAAGTGTGCCACCTGTAACAGAAATATGTTAAAGTTTACACTAAGGAAATTACAATAGACAGCTGTGGAACAGGTATAATAAACGTTTTAATGAGCATGAAAGCAAGTGTTCCACCCCAACTTTTCTCTCTTTCACCTGAGCAGGCACAATAATCCCAAAATTGCAGGGCCCTATGCGGTCACATCGTTTGCACACCCCTAGGGCTGGCCCTGCGATTAATGGAGGTAGTAATGCAGACATGAAAATCATATCATATTAAGTTACTTATGAAACCCTTTAAAATAATATGAATGGAATTAAGTGCATCAAACATGTTATAAAATGTAATTAAATAAAAATGGTAGAGTTGAAGCACAAATAGATATAAAAACATGAAAATATTATGTACATACTTAGTACAACCATGATTCAATGTGGTATGTGTTGATTTTAAACCCTATTACACATTTTTAGCCAATATTTCTAGGAATTCTTCATATTGAGATTAAAGTTTCTAGCTCCAAGTCAAGATAATAAATATAAACAATAACTAATTCTTAGAAACTCAAAGACTAGTGTGATGAAAAAAAGAAAAGAAAGTTGATTCTTTGAAAATATGCATTGAAAGGACAGAATGTGAAATTGGACCTACCATGAAGACGTCAAACTCGTCCAGGAAGTAAAATGGCGGCTGAACAATATTCCAGAGAGCCATGATGAATGAGACGGTCGAGAAAGAGCGTTCACCACCAGACAAACTCTCCGTCGCTTGTACAGCCTGTTTGTTTCCTGGGGCTACTTTCATGGTCAGGGTCTCACGCTCAAAGTTGATAGTTATCACCCCCTACATTGGCAGAGCATAATTAATTATATAATTTTAATGGTTCTTACATAATTATTAATAATAAAAAACTTTTGATACTCAAATTACTTAAAATAATTAAATGTGCAACTTGCGTTCTCATTTGAATAGTGTGTTTCCATGATTGGAAACAAATGTTAATTTCGGGTATATTTTTGTATAATAACTTCTTTTACACTCACAGAAGTCAAAAGATTGTCAATTAATGCAATAATTTATTTCAATTCAATCTCACATTTTGAGTTAGCCGATTGATTAACATTATTTCAATGAAAGTTAAATAATATTACATTATTTATAAGATCATATATAATTGAGTAATGTTTAGTTTTAACAAATATGTTTGACTATCCCTATAGTATTACTATACAGTGTGTTTTTTTAAGTTGGGACAGTGAAATATCTTTAAAAATATACATTTAAGAAAAAAATGTTTTAGACAAAGTTGCATGGTTTTGAGACACTGACAAAATGACAATTTTTTTTAGTGGGCATCTTCATGGTGATCTCAAGGTTAACTATTATTTTTCAATTGGGACCCTGTATTTTTTAACCGAGGTCTATATTTGATGATATATGATATTTAATAATAATTATTATTATTATTAGCACCGCGTCTTACTACCCGTTCGGGTTATACGCACTTACGCTAATGTGTAATGGATAGGGTGATTGTGAGATGAAATGGAGGACCTAAAGTTTAATGTGGAATCCGAACTACGGTGGAGACCTGGCATTCCTCACATTCACAAGATGTCTTGTCAGAGGTGAAGGAAGGGTTTGGTATTGGTAATCAGATAAATCTTTGCCGAGACTGAGGATTGAACCCCGGCCGCCAGTATAGAAGTCCGACACCTTACCCCTAGACCACCAGGTCACCATATGATATTTAATGAATGAAAGAAATACATATGTTTTTATTTCAATTTATTGCTTCTTAGAACCTGTAGAGTGTAAACAAATACTAGCAAAATGTTCTCACAAACAAAAAACAAACGTTCATTCATATTGATCGAGATGTTAAATTTGTCTACCTGATGTCTACCTGTAAGTAGACCAAGTTCACATTTCAATACTTGTGAATATACGTTCACACTTAACAAAATACACGGTTCTTCATACCGTGAGGTATTTTCATGTATTGTAAACCTACATATTGTGAGCTATGGAGTATTATTCCACTGCTGAAAGCATTGAAATGATTTTAATTTATGGTGAATGTAGAAGAAAAGTTAATAATGTTATTCTACTCTGTGCTGATCGCTTTCCTGAGAGTAATGCACCATCTTTTTATCTTATAGTTAAACATTTTGTGGAAAATGGAAGGGATCGAGTGAAGAAAAGGAACCGCCGAACAACTGTCAATGGCGAACATAATGAAATCGCAGTCCTAGCCTTACTAGCTAATAATCCTCATGTAGGTTCTTGTGCCATTTCTAGTGATTTAGGAATATATGAGGTTTAAGCATGATGGTTGGTGCCTCTATGTGGATCAAAAGGGGTTAGACATGTAAAATGTGGCTAAATGTTGTAGACAAATGTGAAAATGAGAAAAAGATAGGCATTAAGAGATTTAAGAATAAAAGAGCACGTATGTTTCGGTGTATGGATGTTATTGAAGTGAAGGAAGTATGCAAGATAAGGGAAGTGCGGAGTGGGGTGGGGGGTTGCAAAGAAATTTCCAGGCTTGGAAGATATATTTTAAAATTCCAGGTTTTCCATGACGTATAGGAATCCTGTAGTAGGCAACAAAATTAAATAAAAATGGTTGAAATTTTTTTGTACATATTTCTTTAATTCATTAAATAGCATCAAAAATAGACTTCAGGTAAAAAAATGTTTCAGGCAAAAGTTGCTTGTTTTTCCCCCCATAGAATATGATTCTGCAATAAAAAATACAGACTCCCATTTGAAAAATTATAGTTAACCTTGAGATGACCTTGAAGACATTCACTAAATAAAAAATAAATTATGTCATTTTTTCAGCGTCTCAAAACCAAGCAACTTTGTACGAAAAATTTTTTTCTTAAGATATACTGCTGTGACAACTTTAAAACAATCCTATATACATACCACATTATGGTATTAAAAATTAACAAAATAACCACAGGTACAAGGAATAAGAGTGTTATGTGAAAACTAGTTGTAGGACATGGTGTTAAACCTAACTTCACAAAAAACAAATAAGACATTTAAATTTAAAAAATATATTTACAAGTTTGATATGGTAACAAAGTGACCAAAGATGTTTTGAATGTACACACAATCTGAACCATGTTTATAAAATTGAAATTAATAAAAAAAATAGGATACAAAAATTATTTGAGTAATTTCTTTTTTAATATGATCAAGGCAACAAACAATTTTTTTTATTAAATTTAAAAAAAAAAGTGTTTTAATTCAAATATTCAGAGATTGAAACTGGAAAGCAAGATTATGTGAATCACATTTTAAATCACAAGAAATTAATTCAAGTGGCTGGATAAATACATCAAGTTGTTAGAGTTTTGATTATAGTCTAAAGCCACGGTTCACAAATTGTGGTGCATACTAACATTCCCGTTGGTATGCTGTGATAAGCCAAACAAAACAATCAAATTAGAGTTGTAAAAAGAAAAGGACCCTCATCAAATCTTGTAAATATATTACAACCAAGTCTAGACAAAAGTAAAACATTCTAAATTGATAAAAATAGAATCAATAGAAAGAGCAAAG
>CABFOV010005712.1:8336-40517 GCA_902141375.1 Timema poppense
AAATATTTAACCGAATAAAGTATTTTCATCAACTGCGTGTCCGCATCATTGTAAAAAACTTGTTTACCGTTATGTTCAATCATATGGTTTAAAATTCGTCAGTCACCATTTTGAGGCTATGTTCGTTAGAAGTTTTTGTGAAAGTGATGTTAATATTTTTTTAAGGGGAATAAAACTATAAATAAACTTTGTGTCCGACCTCAATTAAATATATAAATAATATTGGCCTAAATTACTGTGGTTAACTCTCACATTAATATATTACCATCTGTTTTTATCACAGTCATCCAAAGTGATAGATGTCAGCTGTTGGCGTAGTGATATATTAGGGATTACTTCTAGTAACATTTCGAGCTGTCATTCAGGTAAACTTAGCTCGTGAATGCCTTATACCTTTTTATATATCTTCTTGAATCCCCATAAATTGGCAGCAATTCAATTTTACTTAAAGCTTATTATTTGGAGTAGGCCTTCCTTTCACCTAATTGTGGGACTAAGCCTATTTAGTTTGTTTTTTTTACCACTTTGTCAGAGATAAGTTGGTCCAAGGATTGTTTTAATGTTTCTTATTTTAGTACTAGTAAGCTATGATAAGTCTAGGTTAGAATGTTAGTATAAAATATATTGTCTCAAGAGTTTGTAACCCTGAAGTTAAGCAGGTTGAAATAGGGTTGCTTTATCCACACTAATTGGTACTTATCACTAATTAGTGGACACATGGCTCATGGATGATGTATGGTTTCTTTCATTTGATTATGGTACAGTAAACAATGATTGGTCTAGGTCCACATTTTTAGTAACATTACGATTTTATTAGACCAACCCTAGAGTTGGGCCTATCCAAAGCTACAAAAGAAAGTAGCTCAACATTACCAGGGCACAAACAAGGATACACCAGATCCTCAGCCGTAAGGAAATTTTGCTGCACTCCTTGAGCCAGGTCGGGTCCATCAACACTGGGGAACGTTGGTGTCAATGTTCTGTGATAAAAACTCTTCCAAATTAACATTTGTCAAATGACTCACTTTTAACATGTTCATCATAAAGGGACAAGTGTAATGTGCAACCTGCATAAGCTCTTTATAATGTAGGATTATGTGAAGAGCGGGTTGGGTCGCTACCTGAACTTAACTTTGAGGAAGCCGGTCGATTGACTCAAGGCGGATATTTGTATCTTCTCTCTCCACCATGTTTATAATTAGCTTTATTTAAAAAAAAACATTGATGGCACCTAGTAATACCTATGTTGAAGGATTCAAGCTCTGCCGCATAGCACAGCCATTTTAGCCTGGAGGCTATAGGTCTGGTGTATACCTTTTCTGTAACCTTGGGCCAGATACATTGTAAGAATTAGTGCACCTCAAATGTGACTCTAAACTCAATTCAAGATGACATCTTCATAGACTCGAATAGAATGGGTAAATTTCACTTATTGAAACTGGCCCATTCCATTTTGGTCTTGGTAGGGTTTGTCTTTTGTTTAATACCAAGGTGTACTAAGTCTGACAATGAATCTGGCTTTTTGTGTTAATGTTTCAAGCCTTTGCCTACCTTTGCTTATACACAAATTGGGCAGTTCTGATTTCATAGAAGGATGTGAACACCACTGGAGTGTTGGTAACTGACAACTAGTATAATTTACCAATTCTGCTCTCAAGTGTCCATTTGCTAAAGCATATGAGCAGCAAGAGCATGTGTTGTCGATGCCGTCACTTTTGGAAGTAAACATTTTCACAACTCGTAATTATTTTAATTATGTTTTTCCTTTAAGTGTTTTTACATCTTCTGCTAGTTTTTAGCTACCACCACGCCTTTTTTTTCCAGAATGGTTTTCCACTGTCCCTCCAAGCAAATGCATGTACGGTAGTTATGAAGAACGTAATGTTAAGAGGAAATGTACCTGCATGTGTAGGGAGAGAGAGGGGGGGGGAGACAATTATAAAAAAACTACATTTCATAACACCTGACCGGGATTCAAACCCAAATTTTCCTGTCATAGGTAAGCCAATTAATTATGAGAGTGATGCCTTAGACCAAGAAGCCATTTTGAATAAAAGATTTTCCCGTCATTTGGCTTGAAAGAGTTAATTATGGTTTGTTACCTAGCCAGAACTCAATCCCTGGTCAAGCTCGCTGATTTCCCCCATAGGCTACAGTGGTTTAGCATGTTTTAACCAGGCAAATGTATTTCCTTAAATTTCACGTGCCTTGGCAAATTTCCTTTAATCAAATTTGGAAGAAAAAAAAGCATTCCTACTGATGATATTTTGTAGTGTGAAAAACAGATAAAGAATAGTATAAAATTCCCTTGCGGAGCATGAGAGAACTATGGAGGAGCCCATGGGATCCGCGGAGCATAGTTTGGAAATTGCTGGTCTAACATGCCAATCTTGTATTAGACTGAACTGCCATTCTTGACAGGAAGATCAGAGTTTAAATCTTTGCCGGGATTACTGGTGATGGTTTTCCCTAAACAATTCCCACCCTTCTTGCATGCAAATTAAAGTACACTTCTTCTAAATTCTACCTTCCTCATCCTTACCCCAATAGTGTTCTAATACACGGATAGCCCAAACAGGTGCACATAAAAACACATCAGATATTGGCTCTAAATTGTAAGAATAGACTATTATTTGAAGAAGAAAAAACCAAAATGTTATTTTCTAAGGTTGGTAGAGTTATCAACATCTCACAACAATCTAAGATAATAGGAAGAAATGGAATTATAAATAAATGTACCATGATTCATCTGCAGAAGAGATAGCAAAGCAAAACAAGTTTTGCAAAACTTCTAAGGCACTTCTCTTGCAATAGACTAGACTGCAAATGATTGGGAGATAAGGGTTAAAATCTTGGGTTACTCACGGTGGTTTTTCCAAAATGATTTTCCACACACTCTACATAAATGTGGGTACACTTGCTCTAAATATAACTTCCTAATCCCTAAAACCCATCAGTGTAGTTGGTGAAAAACTGTATAACCTTGAAAGGGTAGTAAGCCATGGTTCTAAAATAAAAGTTATGCATTAATAAAAATAAAACTGTACCCATTTGAAAATCAAACCTGTGTCTCATAAGCTATTCAAGGAGTCTCTTCCGCTGGATGGCAAACTTTATTTTAAATAAAAAATCCACTTTTCATTGGAAGGGCCTTTTAAAAACTCAACACTTTTTTTTTGCAGCCAAAATTGATAACAGCATTTAAATATATTATTAGTGTAATCTTATAGGGACTAATAACATTTTTAATTGTGTACAACCTGAACAGATATTAAGACATGGTGCTAAAAATTGCTATAAAATGTGACTACAGATCATATGACCTGGCATATGAATACATACAAATGAATAGGTAGCTCTAGTTACATTTCTAGTTGTCATATAGGGCTATTTCTGAAGAAATCTGTAATTTAGACCTAAATATATTTAGTTATACATGGTGGCTACAAACAGGGAAAACCTGGAATAGTCGGGGAATTTAATCAAAAATAAGGAAAAGTCGAGGAGTTTAAATACTTAACTAACTATGCACCAAAAAATATAAACAAACGTGGAAGTTTTTCCCCTCAATGTTAAAAAATACATCGGCTAAATATAGCATAACGCTAACATGAGATGGTTCTAAAAGTTGTTTTATAACACATTTACACAGGACCACAAATAATACATAAAACATTTAATAGGTACTCAATAAAGAACGTATAATAATGTTGATAGTTAGAATTGTTTTCAAAAATATGCAATCAACTTAATAAACAGAAAAACTGCTAAAAAGTCTTAAGTGGTGATTTTCTCTTTTAAATATTGTCTTGAAAACCTGGAAAAGTCTGGAAACTTTATATTAATAGTTTTGTAGCTACTCTGTTATTACTAAAATGCAAATATTTTGCATGATTGGATATAACTAGACCCTGAGACATTACAATAAAAATATGGGGTAACTATTGTAGAGTATGAAAAATACCCAGAAACTAGCTCAATTAATTTAAGAATAGCAGACCATAAACATAGTAAATTAACAAAACTTAGTCCTAAAATATACTTTGAGACCATGCTCTTTTGCATATAAATTCTATTAAGGACTCCCAGGTTGTGGAAACATTTATTTCATTATTTGCCATTTTTGATTTTAAGGTAATGTTTTTAACATTTGACAAATTTGCCTTGTTGTAGCTACATTTTGGTTTTAGTAGGAAGCCAGTTATTGGAAAACTGTAGATTCATGTTGCCACAATGGTGTACATAAAAATATTACAACTCTATTAATTTATAGGACTTAAGTGTATAATGTAAAGATCAATGATATAGTAATCCAAAAGGAAGTATTTTTGGAAGCCTTTGAAAACTTTTTAATTATTAAATCAAATAAAACATAACTATACATTGTCAAATTTTAGTGACTCATTGAATGTTGGGGTTCGAAAGTGGGCTTCCTCTAAAAATAATTGGGTTTAAGCCTAGCTTTAAAAATAAATTAGTAGAAAAAATTGACTTACTACTACTGTATATTGTAAATTTAAGAATACATTTTTTCATTCATTTCAATTGGGTCTATACAAGGAGGGCTACAGTTAGGGTAATGTCTTGTTCTGATTAAGGGATTATAAACCATAGTGTAGGATAACTATGGCAGAAGTTTAAGGACATTTACACATTCTTCTGGATATTGATTTTTTTTATATGACAACAGGTACGTTTCTTTTGTCAGTGAACTTAGACTGCCAATGTTCCCTGTCCTATGCCTTCTCCTTCTGCTCTCAGAATTTTATTATTTCTTTCAAGTTATTCAATATTTTGATCCTCCTTCTTAAACCCCCCTTCCTTTAACCTTCCCTTTTATGATATTGTGCAGAAGACAGTTCCAGTTCCTCCTAAGGATGATTCTGATCTAGTTAGCTCTGTACCAGAGAAACACTTCCAAAATGGTTCTCTTCTCACCCACTATTCTTAGGACTTGTTCATTTGTCACCCTGTCAGTCCACCTAATCTTCTCAAGTCTTCTCCAGCACCACATTTAAAAGCTCTCCAAGTATTTCTTTTCCATCTTCCTGAGTCCAAGTTTCTCCTCTATACAGTGCGATGCTCTAAATGTAGCGTTTCATCAGTTTCTTCCTCTGTTCCAAACTATTATTATTATTAGCAGTAGGTGACCTGGCGGTCTAGGGGTATGGTGTCAGACTTCTGTGCTGGCGGCCGGGGTTCAATCCTCGGTCCCGGCACGGGTTTATCTGATTACCAAACCCTTCCTTCACCTCTGACAAGACATGCTTACTGTACCAAGGAAATTAGGTCGAGGATTACCCTGGCCAAGGCAGCTTTCAACAAGAAGAGATTACTGCTGACCAGCAAGAAGAGTTTGGAACAGTAGGTGACCTGGCGGTCTAGGGGTAAGGTGTAAGACTTCTGTGCTGGCGGCCGGGGTTCAATCCTCGGTCCCGACATAGATTTATCTTATTACCAAACCCTTCCTTCACCTCTGACAAGACATCTTGTGAATGTGGGGAAAGAAGGGTTTGGTAATAAGATAAATCTATGCCGGGACCGAGGATTGAACCCCGGCCGCCAGCACAGAAGTCTTACACCTTACCCCTAGACCGCCAGGTCACCTACTGTTCCAAACTCTTCTTGCTGGTCAGCAGTAATCTCTTCTTGTTGAAATCTGCCTTGGCCAGGGTAATCCTCGACCTAATTTCCTTGGTACAGTAAGCATCCTTTGTCAGTAGACTTCTCAGCTACTTGAACTGCTCTATACTTTCCAACTCCTGGTTGCAAATTTTGATTTTCAACAGCTTTTCATTTTTTGAAATCTCCATAACATTTGACTTCTCACTGTTGATCTCCATGCCATATCTTCTTCATGTCTCCACCAGCTTGTCTATCCTATCCTTCAACTCTTCTTAATTTTGGGCCACCATTGCTAAATCTGAATATTTTAGTGTTGATGACACGCCATATCCTGAAATTGCCACTTCCATCCAGGGCTTCCCTGACCAACCACTCTTCTTCCTATCTCCATGCTGTTGGTCTCTCCGTCATTCAGCCTCACCTTTACTTACTGTACCAGGTACAGGTTTGCAATCAGCCTTCTGTCCCTCCAGTTGATGCCGATCTTCTTGAGTATTTCCATCAGTTTCTTCCATGTCACTATCAAACACCTTTTGGAAGTCGATCAAATCAATGTAGACTTCTTCTTTAACTTCCAGCACATCTTCTGAAATTATTCTTACCATATGGATGCCATCTCTGGTTTCTTTTCCTTTTCTGAATCCAAATTGGTCTTCTTCCATCACACTTTCTATTATTTGTTCCAGTCACTTGTTGAGTATTCTTGCCACGATCTTTCCCACATGAGAAATTAGGTTGATGTTCCTAAGTCCACTATGGTTATGTCTAGAAATTTTTTGGGCAAGTCTCTTCTTTTGTAGACTCTTTGCTAAAAGTTTTGTTCTTAACTCGCTGTTTCCCATCTACTTTAGCAGGCTAGCTGGTACAATAGTCCCATGGCTTCTTTGGTGCTGACTGACAGTTCACAGCTGACTTCTGACAGTCAACATTTTGGTATATACCTAAATTTCGACTCTCAGAAGCGACAGCTGGTAAACACATGTTTTTGCATATCATATGGTTCGGTGTAGGGATACGTAATTTGGTCTTGATAACTTTTCAAAGCCATCAGCTATCAACTGTCTGTCAGCACCAAAGATGCGATGGGGCTACTGTAGATCATCTCCAGCAGCTTTCCTTCTTCGCATGTACTTTATGGCTCTCTCCACTTCATTCTTTAAAATGGTGGGTCCTTTTTCTTCTTCCTCCACCTCTTATCCTTCAATCTTCTTTTTCCTCCACCTCATCTTATGCTTCAATCTCTTTCTTTCCTCCACCTCATCTTCTGCTTCACTCTCCTTCCTCCATCTCATCTTATGCAACAATCTCCTTCCTCCATCTCATCTTATGCTTCAATCTCCTTCTTCCTCCACCTCATATTATGCTTCAATCTCCTTCTTCCTCCCCCTCATATTATGCTTCAATCTCCAGGTTCCCTAGGCGATTTTCCTTGTCTTACAGTTTTTCAATATATCTTTCCCAAGCCCTAAGAACTTCTTTATGATCCCTCACCATCAGACCTTTGGGGTCTTCTATTCTTATTGTTCACACAACTTTGTTTTAATTCCCTCCCAGTTAAAGTACATGAGTACATGGTACATGAGGTCATACCTTTTCTTCACACTAAGTGTCACCTCTATTTTCTCATGCTCATCTTCCACATCCTCTTCAGTCTCATTTCATTATACACCACCATCAGGTTGTAGTCTGAAATGACACTGTCTTCACATCCTTAATTTCGTTCCTGAACCACTGTGTAAGAAGGATGTAGTCTAGTTGGTACCTGAAAATTGAAAAATGACATCTGGACACGGGAACCTAACCTGGGACCTTTGGCTTAGTACGACAATGCTCTTACCACTGAGCTATCCAGAATCGTTCCGTGCCCAGGGTCATTCTTCACTCATATTTTAAGACAGAGTCTATGATGGACGTGCGGAAATCGTCAGCTACAAATATGATATCTAGATGGAATAATCCTCACTAAAATCATAAATAATAGCTTTGGCTATGTGATTCTTTGTTGGTACCTACTTATGTCTTCTGGGTTCTTTAATGTGTACAATTTTGTCTTCTGTTTCTTGAACCAGATGTTTTGTCATGCAATCTAAGTGAAATGCGTATAATATAACTAAATTGTACCCAGCATCTGATTGGTGCTGCCTTAAAGTGGTCAGAAAACCTTTATATACCAGAGCTTCAATCTTATCTTAGAATTCTATAACACACTCAATGAATTTGTTAGACTACATAACATTACAAATATAATTAATATACAATAAAATAACTGATTAGTAATTTAAATTTTAAATAACATAAGGCATACTAAGCAGAGGTTGTGAATGGAATACAGAATGACAAGTATTTTAAGATGGCTATAGGCAATCTTATTTGAGTGATTTTCACATTATTCTTTTGTGTTTTATTGGTACTCTTTATGTGATGAAGTGCTGGGATAAATAATGTATTGCCTCATGTACTCATCATTATTACTACTATTCTATTTGCATAGCATTTAATATAATATCGCTACTTTAAACTATATTACATGTATTAAGGTCGATTACTATTAAAAAAACCTGTCATATCACATCTGGGACCATGTTCATTTGAAATGTGTGCCATTGTTTGTGTTATTATTAAAATTATTAGTTTATTTCCACTTTTCAAATCCAAAACTAGTGTAATTCATCGTTAAGTGAATCTTTTTTTAGTGCCATCCTCGCAAAATATGTTATATAACAGAAAGGAGAGAGATTGAAAGATTATATTTATCCTTCCAAGACTTAAATTACAATGCATTTATTTTGTTTATGAATTTAATTTGTGTCTAGGCTGTTTTAACTTTAAAACAATCTTTATATTCATAATTATGAATACTTTACACATTTATACACTTAACCCCATCAACTTAACATTCACGTAACAAAACATAATGTAAAGGTTCTCGTGTTTTTAAATCAAAGCCATCATTTTGTAGCTTACTTAACTTTCACTTAACTAAAGTGTTGTTCAGTGGAGAACTTTCACATAACAGGAACGTTAAAATGAAGGGTACCAAATGTTCTAGCTGGCCAATCATGTTGAGGGCAATGGCAACAAGGCTATTTTGTTCCTATCTAATTTATTTTTTTGGTATGCAAACTACTTTTTCATTAGTTTGTCCATGTTTCGCAAACTCTAAAACGTTGTCTACTCTTGCTATGCTTTATTTTGTATATCAAGTAAGCTTAATAATCTTCTAATGCAAGTACTTTTAGCCCAATCAGACCTAAAGGCTTGGGTTTGCTTTTATAAAAAAAATTTTTCAAGCCATCCAAATTCATGGTTTGTTTTGCTCAAGCTATTGTGTTACATTGCACGATTCCTGATATAGTTACTGTTAAGTGAAAATTAAATTCAGGTGAATCCCCCCATGATTTTTGAAAGATTACTTTGTCAAGAATACCCAAAGACTGCATCGTGAAATAACCTAACACATGTGAACACACTGTAAAGGTTTTGAAGTGCTTTATCAAGAATATGGGTGTTCCCTAAATACAGGGATGAGATGCTAAGTGTGGTGACATACATTTAAAATCTGAAATTTTGGTTTTGTTCTAAAGGTAATGTTCAACAAAATTCTTGTGTGCATTTCAAATGGATCTTCCTTAGACTAATAATTGGCAATGCATATTTTACTTTCACATTATAGCTATGTTACAGTTAACATCACCACCGGTGACCTGGTGGTCTAGGCGTAAGTTGTCGGACTTATGTGCTGGCGGCCGGGGTTCAATCCTCGGTCCCGGCACAGATTTATCTGATTACCAAACCATTGCTTCACCTCTGACAAGACATCTTGTGAATGTGGGGAACGCCAGGCCACCACTGTGGTTCGGATCCCACGTTAAACTGTAGCTCCTCCATTTCATCTCACAATCACCCTACCATTACACATTAGCGTAAGTGCGTATAAGCCGAACTGGTAGTAAGACACGGGGCTAGTAATAATAATAATAATAATAATAATAATAATAATAATAATAATATCACCACCATTTTACCCTCTAAACCAATTTTTATATACTACCTTCAACCATTCAGTTGGTAATTTCCAAACTGACAAAACTCTTGGCTCTGTACTGATGCAATTAACAATGTTCCCCATTGAATAAGACGTGGTAAACAAACCTCATTTTACACGGCGAAGTTCTTTAAAACAAATTTATTACTAACATCTTTAATAAACAATTCATACCATTTTGATAAATGATAAAATTATATCATTTTTATCTCTTTTCCCTTCTCCTTATTTGATATTAGCTTAGTCTTCTATGAAGGCGTGTTTCGGTGTTATCATAGATGTTATACCATCTTCAGGTCTTATTTATAATAAATATGTTATTCTGTTAATACATATTAACAAAAAGTTTGTGAACATTTTGAGGTATTAAATGTATTAACTTTTTGTAGGATATAATACTTAAAACATTTTCACAAACTTTCTGATATGTATTTAACATATCATTTTTATTATAAACAAGACCTGAAGATGCTGTAACATCAATTATATCAAAACATGTCATCATAGAATACTAGCTAATATAAAAAAAGAAGGGAATAAATAAAAAAAATATAATTTTATCATGTATTACTCATTATAAAATCAAATATGAACATTGTTAAAAAAATGATAAATAATTTGTTTTATTTTTGAGTACTATAACATAATAATATGGTGGCTACAGACAGGGAAAACCAGGAAAAGCTAGGGAATTTAATAAAAATGAGGAAAAATCAGATAATTTTTTAATACTTAGCAAGATCAGGCGCACACAGAATGACACAAGTTTCAAAACCAAATGAAACATTTTAAAACTATGACAGAAAAAAAAGTTTTAAATATTTTTTTCAAATAAATCATAATGAAACAAAAATGTTTCACTCTGTGATCAGATGTTGGCATGTAATGTTAGTGATATCTATACTAATGAATTGTTAGCTATGCTTTCCCGGGACATGTTGATTAAGCAGGAGGAATAATCAAATAGAGGGTACTGGATTCACCCTAACAAACCGAGAAAGGTTATTTGGAAAACATCGTGTCCAGCAACCTGGAAAAACGGGCAAAGTCAGGGAATTTTATCAAATTTCTGGAAATTTTCAAATTCATATAAAAAAAGATGCAACTTTTATTTATTCACAATAGTCATAATAACATTTCTTCCTGTTAACACTCACCTCGAGTATATTTTAATATGTCTGTCCTAATTGTGCATATAAATTTCAATTCTAGAAGTCAACATATGATTTTCATGTCATCTTACCACCCTTCCAAAGCACATATTTAGACAAAATTGAGTCATGGTGATGCACACGTGTGGGGACTTGATTATGTTATTGGAAGAATCAACTAAAAGTTGTCTCTCGCAACAATTTTAAACTTTACTGGTTCAAGGCGATCTCTTTAATGTCTTGATAGGATCTCACTGAAATCCAACATAGATCTCACTACCTGATAACCCATCACGTTAGGCTGAAATCTTTTTAACACCTGTGTAGAGTGACACAATTTCAGAATATGTAGGGGTCTAAAAATATTATTAAATTAAGTTACGATCTTAGTAAACTAATGTTTAATCCATAATGGCTGGAAAAGTCAGGGAATTTTAAAAATTAGTTTAGCTGGACACCCTGGAATGTATACACATGAACTATTTTCTAATTTCACTTGAGTAAGTTTAGAACGTCAACAGGGCACAAACCAAAGAAGAATGATCACAATTCAAAATTTTTGGTGAAACTAGTGTCACGTGGACAGAGGTGTTTGTGCCTGCGTGGTGGTAAATTTTTCACTCAACAAATGAAACAAATTAGATGAAACATTACAGTAGTAGGGAAGACAGCTGCTTTGTTTCATTGTCTCACTGTCATCTTGTGTCATCGCTTTTGTTCCGCCTTGTGCCAACCGGTGTACAGTGACTCATTTGAAAACATGTAGTTAATGTGGAATTAAACATGATGAAACAGACACAAAATATTTTGTGTCATACTCTGTGTGCTTGGCCTAAGCAAAACCCATTCATTTAGCACCTAAACACTAAAACTAAAGTGAGGGACTTAAGTCAGTAAAAATTAAAAAGGTTTGCTGGAAAAGTCTGGACGTTTTACAATAAAAGTTTGTAGCTACACTTAACTTTTAACAGAGGTTTTTATACTTTTCCATTAAACTACTATTTATATTTTAGCAACAATAGTTTTTACTTTCACATTGTGAAATATTTCTTAAGATCTAATTCATGATATGATTTCTCACAGATGTGTTTATTAAACAAGTACTGGTTAATTCATTAACTTATTAATTTGAATCACTATATAAACTCACTTTTTTGTTTTCATTATTAATTTTTGAGAGTTTGCATATTTTACTGTCATATCAGGAAATTTTCAGCCAACCTGTGTCTTGGCAATTAATACTCATGTGAAAATCCTAATAGCACCAACCAGTACTTTGTAAATTAATAAACTTGGCAAGACAACATTAAAATATTATGAATATGCAGTGGTGAAATTTGGGTTTTTGGTATAATTGAATCATTCTTTTATTTTCAGGCAAGGTTGGCAAAATCATTTTTAAATAATGCGTGAATATAAGATTGTTGTCTTGGGCAGTGGAGGTGTGGGAAAATCTGCTTTAACGGTTCAATTTGTCCAAGGCATTTTTGTAGAGAAATATGACCCAACAATTGAGGATAGCTATCGCAAACAAGTTGAGGTGGACGGGCAACAATGTATGTTGGAAATTCTTGATACAGCTGGCACGGTAAGTGAAATATCCTATTTTTAAACAGTTTTTACCTTCACTATCTGTATTATGTTTTAGACTCTTGCCGATGATCTTGCCCCAGTTTCAATTGTTTTTTTATTAGCTCTCAAGTTTTTAAATATCTTTATTTGCATCTTATTGATCATATAAATCTACATATCCGAAGTATGACAGTAGGAAAGTAGAAAGTAGGCTTAACTATTATTTGAAATTTTTACTGTACACATAAAGGCTGGTACCAAGTTGTTTTTGGTCATTAAAATCACAATTATTTCACTTTTTATCTAAATGGTATGTATAAAAAGTCTGGGCTATCAACCCAAAAAGTTGTGTTGAATAATTATTTCAATACAATCTTAATGCTGCTACACATCATGATGAAGGAATGGGCAATAATTGTTGCCAGGCATGCATATCTTATTACATTGCTTCTCATTAGTTAACCTACAAAAATCTGTTTCACTCTTACTGAGCATATCTTCTGGATTTATAAATTTACATTAGAAACAAAAAACACATGACCAAATGATATGGTAATTATAAATTTATCAGATAGTTAAACCATTAATTGAATATTGTCATAGAAAATCTTGTGAAAACAAGCATTGCACTTAACAAAGTTAAGGTTTAATTTTTTTAATGTTTTGTCATTCAACTATTCTTTCAGGAACAATTTACAGCAATGAGAGATTTGTATATGAAAAATGGACAAGGTTTTGTTTTAGTATATTCCATTACTGCACAGTCGACATTTAATGACCTTCAAGATTTGCGGGAACAAATTTTGCGAGTCAAGGTATGATATTTTTTTTCTTTTGTGATTTCAAAATATTTAGTTTATCTTACATTTATCTGTTATGGCTCACATTTATCTGATATAAATTTTCACAAAAAGCCTAAAGAGCTACTTTTTTTAAATGTACTTTAGTTTGCACAATATCTTATTGGGGTCTACTACAAAGCTTCAATAATATTGATATTTATTGAAGTTATACTTCTTTAGGCGCGTTATGAAAAAATGATGAGAGTGAAATTTTAAGATGCGCGCGCATCACTGTAACTCAAAAGTAACAGGTTGAAGCTAAACCGCTCATTAAGTCTCGAAAAAAAAAGCTACCAACAAAATAGAAATAAAACCTCTGTTAGTCGCGCATGTTGGTACGCTCGTCGCCTCTGATCACTGTTTTCATATATATAATATTTATCCACATGTTTCTAGTTTCTACATTCACAACATGTGTTGTAGTTTCATACAAGTGTGAATTATATATGTGCTAATAAATTATGTCGCACATGTTGGTACGCTTGTCGCCTCTGATCACTGTTTTCATATATATAATATTTATCCACATGTTTCTAGTTTCTACATTCACAACACGTGTTTTAGTTTCATACAAGTGCGAATTATATATGTGCTAATAAATTATATTCAGTAGTGATTTAAATTGAATATTTTGATTAATATTATTTACTATTCGTAAATATTAGTGAAAAAAATTGTGCTTATAGACTTTTTCAAGTGCTCCAATATAATTGAGGTTAACTATCCGTATGTATTATTTATTGATATAAATTAAAATATTATTATTTAACATAATTAATACTAAATATTATTAAATTATTATTGTTAAATATTTATTATTGGTTATTTAATATTTACAAAATAAAGAAATAAAATTAATAAAACATTTAATAAACTTTTTGATAAAAATGAAAAGTGAATATTAAATTAAGAAAATAATAAATATTTAAAAAATGAATAAACTTAAATTCAATTTTTGAATTTATTATTAAATTTATTCATTTACTTTTAAAATATTAAATAATCAATAATAAATATTTAAAATTAAGAATCTTATAATATTTAGTACAAATTATGTCATATATATTTATTTTATCATTTTATTGTAATTAATTATTTGCATGCAATTAAAAACTATTTTTTAACGATGCCAAAGAAGTATAACTTCTCACGCGCGTACATAAGTACACAGACCAATTATTTTTTGAATTTTATATTATTTGATAACTCGAATCAAACCAAACTAGAATAAAATCAAGAGTTGTAGGCAATGACAAATCCCATGATTTGCTTTAAATATATTTTTAAATAACATTTTTACTAACAATAAAATTTATTTTTAATGACTTCTTGTGAGGTAAACCAAATGCTTATTAATTTTCAGTAAACCCTATATTATGTAGCAAATAAGTTAAAATTGTGGTCTAGATATATATGAAATATTTTACTATCACCACAACATAATATGGTACTCTTAACCACTTAACATTGACAAGGTGAACTATTGTTGCATGAACAGGTTGAATAACTTATATTTACACATGATAGCTAATAGGACTAGGGTCCAACACCAATCTAATGGGGTTTCTTATAATGCAAACTCTTTTTATTTAACATAATTTTAGCATATTTAACTAGGATATGATTTGATAATTATTCTTAATATAATCTTTCTATCGTTTGTGTGTTAACTTTTACTCACATACAATCTGATCTTATGGCCATCTAGTTTAAGGAGGTAGGTGTTAGAATAATAGCCAGGTTAATGAGTGACATTTTCCCATATGATATATCACTGGTTTTACCAACTTCTTTAAACATTAATGCGGGTTCATATCCTAACAGCTATCCTCCTCACTCCTTGAAACAGATGTTAATTGCCTTGTTGACTATCACTGCTACTAAGCCTGTGCAAAATCCATAATATACAATTTCAAATCAAATCCAATTCTTGTTCAAAATTTTGAAGCTTTGTACTGGCCTAACTGCTACCTATAACAATCACTTAGTTTGTCTGAAAATTTATTGGGCTGTGATCTTTCTTGGCATATAAGTTTGAAATTCTAATTTATATACTAACTAAATCATTTAATCAATATTAATAATTCCATATACATTGTTCCATATATGAGGTTTAGTTAAAAGAAGTAAATTATATGACATTTTAGGATACCAAAAAAACTTGACAAGCTAATTGAGGTGTGTTTGACTGACGCCTGATGCTGGGTACAGGTCTGACCTCACTTATCAGATACTTTTGATCTTATAAAAGAGGAAATTAATAAAAGTTAACCTATTTAGATTATTTACTAAGATCAGTTGAAAGATAAGTTTCATCATTGTATTAGAAAAATGTTAGAAATCCTACAAAACAAACCAATTCAAACTAACCTCTTTACTATTACCCAACAAAGCTAAATCAGCTGCGTATCCAAAGTACCTCACTTGGCTTGGCACTATTTTCGTATAATATATTTATTTTTACTGAATTGTAGGCCTCTTAAAAATCTATGAATAGTTGACCATATCTACTTAGTCATCAAATAGTAGATTTAATCTAAGAATTATATATTGGAGCTTTATACATTACTATAATTAAAAATGGAGTATTCATGATAAAAGATTTTCCCAAGGCTAATATAACTCGAAATCCAAAAGAATTAAATAATTCTAGTATTTATTTTATAAACATATTCTATCTACATTCTACATTTATTTATAAAAATCATAACATGATATCTTACTTTTGCAGAAAAAAAAATTTAACAACTATTTAAATTTAAAATTTAGCTATGTTTTTTATAACACTTTCCAAACTTAATTTGCTAGAAAAAAATTCCCATTTTTTTTTTACCAAAAACGAACTGAGATTCTGAGCTGAATTAAAAAATAGCACATGTCTGAGAACAAAAACCCTAACTTCCTTAATATTAGACACACTCCTACACACTCATAATTATAGCTTGTCACTGTTCTAATTAGCTTGATAAGTATTAATTTTGTAGTAATATAATTGTATTTTGCAGGACACAGATGATGTTCCAATGGTTTTGGTTGGAAACAAATGTGACTTGGAAGATGAAAGAGTTGTTGGTAAAGACCAAGGTGTTAATTTGGCAAGACAGTTTAATTGCGCTTTTATGGAAACATCTGCCAAAGCTAAAATTAATGTGAATGATGTAAGTATTTTTGTTCATTTATTTCTAAACATTGTAAGCTTGTTATTTTATTTATAAAGATAACACTAATAAATTTGACACTTTGGATTAAAATAGGTTTAAGTTTTTTTTTTGTTTTTTTTTTGCTTGAGACAAGGAGAGAGGAAAATGCAACCCACATTGCTGGCTGAGAGTTCTTGGGCTCCTCTCCCCCTATTGTAAGGCCTCCACCTCTGAATATTTCCCAACTAGATTAAAAACAGGGCAAGGGCGGCCAGCCCATGGGACAAGACCCTTTGAATGGCACACCAGCTGTTTCTAATTTATTTCCATTAATGTTTAGTGAAGTCAATAGCTTTACATTAAAGCTAAAACTATTTACTAACAACTTAGAATGGGGTAAATTTCATCATTTAACAATTCAGCAAATTCTAAGAAAATACAGTAATTTTACCATGGATCAAATAAAATACAAAGTAGCAGTTACATATTTATTTAAGTCATTCCTAACTAGATTTTATTTTGTTTCTGAAAAAAAGTATCATCTTATAAATAGAAATATTATAAATCCAAAATCACTCTGGACTTTGTGCTAGGGTTTAAGGAAGATTGTAGATCACCCAGTGCTCCTAATACATCCCTAAAGGATAGTTTCCTGAGTTTCAAGATCTTGATTTAAGGTTTGTGTGTAGATTCAACTCAAATTTTTATTTGAACAGACCAATTCTTCCAGAACTGATGATATAAAAGTAAATTTTGTCTACTATTACAGATACACATCTTACTATGTTTTTTTATACACATAATATCAAACCTAACATTAAGAAATTTGTAAGTAAAAAGTAAGTTCAAAAATCACACTAATTATGTAGATATGTAAAGTTCTCTTTAATTCAATTTTAATTTCTAATAAAGAAATAGTTTTTGCCATATCATTTAACGTTATTTTCTTCCATTATAATTATAAAATAATGTGAATGATGATAGAAATTTTTAAAAATGACATGTTTACATGAACATGGATTTTATTATTTTAGAAAATCCCATGGTAAACTTTATATTTTAGTTTATAATGTTTGTAAAAAAAGAGCATCATTTCTCATAACACCAAACAAGATAAATTTGGTTAAACTCAAGTGTGTGTAAAAGATATAAGGTATATATATCTTAAATTTGAAACATTAGCAGATCAAGGCAAAAAGTATGATACAGCTAGAATGACATAAAACACATTAAAAAAAAACACAAGACATTGAGTGATGTTTAGCAATAAAGTGTTTGTAAAACAATTATGAAGATTATGAATTTATTAAAATAATTTAATTCAATTGTATAAGACACATTTACATGAACCAATACAAATTTGTCAAAAGTTTTTGGCAATATGACATATTAAGATATATAAATAAACCCAAGTAATAAAATATGACCTGCTTTGGTGGCTGAATACTCTTTAACACGCTACTCTCGCAGTAGACTAGACTGCCGATGACGGGGAGATCAAGGTTCCAATCTCACTTGGTTGTACTTAGGGTGGTTTTTCCAAAATGGTTTTCCACTCTATTATTATTATTATTATTAGCACCGCGTCTTACTACCCGTTCGGGTTATACGCACTTAACGCTAATGTGTAATGGTAGGGTATGGTAGGGTGATTGTGAGACGAAATGAAGGACCTACAGTTTAACGTGGAATCCGAACCACGGTGGAGGCCTGGCATTCCTCATATTCGTTTTCCACTCTACCTCCACACAAATGGTGCAGGTACGCTTCTTCTAAATATAACCGTCCTAATCCCTAAAACCATTAGCGTAACTAGTACATTAGTGTACAACCCAAATGGTTAGTAAGACGCGGTGATAAAATGAGGATAAGATGGGAAATATTATAATAAAATAACTCTAATTATAAAATAGGTCTGTATAAATTAAGTCAATATAAATTAGTTCAACAGGTAGTGAGTGATATGAAGAACTTTATATAAATGGATGATAATTAGAAAAACATTTCAAAACTTGTGAGATTAAAAAGGCATAGTCTTATCAGGGGAAGAATAAGTCCTTAGCTTCTTGGGATCCAGATGGCTTATGACCAACTAATAGATTATTTCCGACGTGTTTTGGCAAATAATTGCCATACTCGGAGAAAAGACTAAATAACATGAATGTAAAATAAAGACATTAAAAAGATAACTAAGAAAAAGAAGGGGGGGAAATGTAAGGTTAAGATAATTCTTACAAATGGAAAAGGAAATAAGCCGTTGAAAAAGAAAAATTATGTAATTATTCTCCCCTTGTTAAATCTAATACATTTTCTTTGAATATAATGATTTCAATGTTGCTTATGTCATTTTAGCTCTGCCATACTTTTCTTCTTGATTTGTTAACACTTCAAACCTATGATATCCTTTTCTACTTTTATATTATTTTCATAATTCTCATAAATTTAATGAATAATAAGCCTAGCCTATTTAGCATGAGTCTTTATCTTTTTTACTAACACTTGTTACTTTTAATTACTTTAGAATGTTTTCTATGATGTTCAAGTGTATGTCTTAGAACAATTTCTGCACCAAATTGTAACTATAATAATCATATACTAGGAAGAACAATATCTGACAGTTACATAAGCCACAACTAGTTTCATATATTTTTATGTCAAGCTATGAAAACTTCAGCTGTCACATTTGATATAATATCAAAACCTATAAAATGATATTGGTAATATTGAAAGCGTTTCCAATATTATCCTCAAAATAAGTTTGTACACTCTAAACCGCCCTGTATACCATATTCTTACTCTATATCATCGTAAAGAAATGCATAGATGTTATAATAGCTTCAAGTGTCATATAGATAGACCCCTAATTTGCGGTAAATAAAATGATTGGATTCTGTTGGATAAAAGGTTGTATTTCGGTATAAAAAGTTAGTAAATAAAAGGATAAATCCTGATTTGTGGTAGATAAGCCAATTAGATTACATTAAATAAAGAGGTATTTCTGTAAAAAAGAAAAATTGCTATAAAAGGTTATATTTGTATTTGTGGTAAATAAAGGTATTGTCTTTAATTAAATAAACCTGTATTTTGATATAAAAGGCCAGAAAAAAAATTCAGGGATAGAGGGGGTAGGAAGGGCTGAAAATTATAGCAAATTAATTTTAGTATAAAATAATATGATGAGAAAAATTACATCTAAAAGATTTTATGATTTTGACTATTGCTGGCTAACTATACACACAAGTATTTAAATAATATCAATTTAAAAAAAACTCACCTTTCTAGCTTGTACCAAACTATTTTTATCATCAATCATGCATACACATCAATCACCAAAGTACAATGAAAGCATTATTTCCAAATTTCTAGACCATTTCATGCGGGGGTTACACATAATTTTCTTAACTTTATCGTAAGTGACCTGGTGGTCTAGGGGTAAGGTGTCAAACTTCTGTGCCGGCGGCCGGGGTTCAATCCTCGGTCCCGGCACAGATTTATCTGATTACCAAACCCTTCCTTCACCTCTGACAAGACATCTTGTGAATGTTAGGAATGCCAGGTCTCCACCGTGGTTCGGATTCCACGTTAAACTGTAGGTCCTTCATTTCATAATCACCCTACCATTACACATTAGCATAAGTGTGTATAACCCGAACGGGTAGTAAGACGCGGTGCTAATAATAATAATAATAATAATAATAATAATAACTTTATCAACTATGTAAAAGCCATCAGAGTTCTATTACTAAAAAACTTATTAAACGTTTGGTAGTTTAAATTTTCATTCACCTAATATTTTATCAAATCATTTTCCATCCAACAACACTTATCACCACACCGAAAAATAACATTATGGCGATGTAACGTGGAAGACCAAAGACATGAAGATTAAAATCTCTCAATATAGCTTAACTATGGTGTCATTTCTTATTTTTTAAATATTTGTCTTCACAGACAATATGGTTGAGAAAGTAACCAGTTCAAACACTTCTCTTACTTAAAAGTTTTGGTTTAGGGTAATAAATTTTCTTTGAAAAATTCTTTTGTATTAGCACCACTGGCACTACTTAATTTTTTAGGCTATTTCAAGATGAAGGTAAACTACGACATCAGTGTTAATTTGTATTTAAATCAACAAAATTGACCATAATTTGTGTTTAAAAGACAAAATGGTCAATTTCACGTTTCAAATTGCTACAATGGTCTTTAAATATGTTGAGATAGTTAAAAGTACATAAAAACATGTCTTGCAAAATTTCAGTGTGTCTACATATAGGGCTTAAAATTTACCCTCCTGCTTTTAATTGGGCCCTCCACGCTTCCAAAGAGCATCTGCAGCCCTTTATCACCTGTTTAAGATTTGAACCATTTGAATCTTGAATCTAAATATTTGTAAAACCTGTAATATATTTGAATAATGCATATTACATTACTTACCGAAAAGTTTTCCAATTTTATTTAAATCTCAATTTTTATACGGTTTTTCATTTCATTTTTTAATATCTAAGTATTAATTTTTTGTTTTAAGTGTAAGGACAACTATATTTTTTATAAATCTTTGGACTAGTGTCCATTTTCTTAAAATATATTTACTCCTCGGCAATCAGCAGGATTTTTGTAATAAAAAATATTACTCCACTAAATAGATTTTAAAACCCAATTAACTATATACATACATGCTTTGGTGGTCACATGGTCTAAGGTGACATTCTTGTGTTAGACTAGACTGCTGATGACAGGGAGGTTGGAGTTTTAATCCCGGTTGTACTCAGTTGCTGTTTGTTTTTTTCAAATTGGTTTTTACACACTCCCTCTACTCAAATATTGGTACACTTCCTTCAAAATCAATCTTCATCTCAAACTCATTAGTGTTATTAGTACATATACATATAACCTGAACAGGTAGTAAGACGGGTGCTAAATACACATGTGTATATATTTATTAACCTTTACATTTGTCTGTTATGTTTCAGATATTTTATGACTTAGTTCGACAGATAAATAAAAAATCTCCAGAAAAAAAACCAAAGCAAAAAAAGAAGCCTTTGTGTGTACTTGTATAAAAATGACTGTTGGTTAAGCCTCAGGTAACTGATCGTAAATAAGTAACCTATTGCTGAATGTGGCCCGAAGAAAGAAATTGTCTTGCCTGCACTGCCACAAAAAAACTTGAGCTGAAATCCCACTGACAATTACAACATTGGGAGCAACTCTTTTGCAGCCTGAATAGTGACATAAAATGAAAAATCTTCCTTCAGAGGCCTATCAACATCAAGAGCAGAACAGCATAATTATTTCTTCTTTTATTTGTGATTGGCTCACACTTCTCTTCTTTGAGGTTTTCATCACCTACATTGGACAAAAGGTGTTTAAACATGTTAATACACCACACAATAAATAAATATTTAATTCTTATCAAAGTATTGTAACTAAACATCTTCTTTTTCAGTCTGTGGCCTTAAATTTTGTGTATTGTGAGCCTATATCCCATCATGATTTACACTTGAAGTTGACCAAGGCCATCACAAAGTGACTCTTACCATGCCACCCAACCTTTCTACTCGTATATCATTCTTCCTCCGACTCTTATATTGTTACCTTTGTGTGTATGTATGTATGTGTGTGTGTGTGGTTGAGTGAATTAAATATGGAATAGTATGAAAACAGTCTTATTGATAGTGTTTCCTAATTTTTAACTGAAAATTTAATTCAACATACTCATCCAAAACTAAACAAACCCTTCTTAAGTATTGTTCTATATTTCACCAGTGATAAAACATCTTTTAAAAGTGTATCATCATTGCATTAGGTAATTTGAGTGTATTATGGTTGTTATATAACATGTGTATTTCGACTTGTCGCTCATTTGTTGTTGTATTATCATTTTTTCTTATGTAAATTCATCTTTCTTAGTCTTGTAGGCTACTCTAGGCCCAAGGATGTACTTCAATAATGAAAGAGTGGTGCAAATATTTTTTCTTTCTCGTCACAACTATGATATGCAACAAATATCAAGACTATTTACTTATGAAGTAGGTCCCATTATGTTATTTTGTAAAAACATTTAAATACCTAATATAAAGCACAATCATTGCCTTTAGTCCTAAATAACAGAATAAGACAAAATGTCAAATACAAAATGGTTGTTCAGTGCCAAATATTTCATTGAATAACAGTATGGAAGTGTGTTTTGTTATGTTTGGCCAATCTATAGTGTGAGTAAATATACTAAATTATTAAAATATGTTTGCATCTCCTTGATTTGTAATTCAACAAGTCGATTGCTTTTATTCACAAAAGTAAGCTAGTTTTTAAATGTTAGCATTCACTTTTTGAATTTTTTGGTATGCCATGGACATATTTACATACCAGTAAAAACACTTCGTTTTAGCTGTGAACCCGTTTTGTTGTGTTGTGTTTTGTCATCCGAGAAGAAACAAGGCTGGACAAAGGTGAAATTTAAAAATGTTAATTAAGAATTTAAAAACAAAGCTTAGATGTTACCAATGTAAAAGTAAATAAAACCATTGAAAGTGATATTTGCAATGAAATAGACTTTGTTGTAACTGATGGAAAATCTTTAAATAAGAGAAACTTTGGTCTCACATCAACAAAATGGGGACAAGGAGTAAGATATGGTATTGCACGAAGATACTAAAAAGTCAACAATTACAAAAAATAATTCAAAATTAAAAGCAAAATAATTAGAAAATACTTTATTTTGATAACTGCTATCTCATCTCGTGTGTGACAAGTTTTTCCTCTCAAAGGATTGAAGAACCATTTCAAATGTTGTTTGAAGTGCTCATATGTTTATATTTGAAAAACAGTCTATTTCTGCGATTTATTATGGTGAGCACTCAAAGAATTCTGAACAATATAATGTAAAGGTTATTATTATATTAGTTTACAAAAGTGTATTTCAGCTTCCATTGTGTGTATAGAAGAAAAACTTCATTTCTAATAAATTATTGTTTTAGTTTCAACAAAGACAAATATACTAATAGCCAATTCTGGCACTAAAATTATAATTAAAAAAGACATTAACGAGCTTTACAAGTCAAAAGTGCAACAGTTTTTAATCATATTTAAAAGCTATTTATTTTACAGATGTTTTGAATTTTTTTTATACTCCTAACTGTGGTCAGCTATTTTTAGTTTTCCCCAGTGATATAGATATATTTCCCCCCCATCAATATTTTTTTTCTCCAGTGATGTGTATTTTTTCCTCGGTGATATATATATAATATATATATTTTTCTTCAGTGATAAGATATTTTTTTCATATAGTAAATTGACCAGCTAGGGGGCCATATTTTTCTGTTTGGTATAACATATACCAATTGATACTTCCACAAAGTGTTACATAGTTGTAGAACATGGAAAACTGCAAACAGGGCATTTAAAAAGATAAATTTCATGCAGGGCTCTTGAAGATCTGTAAATTAAATTGGAAAAATAACAGATGTAATGTCTTAACACACATTCTTGAAAGTATATTAAATTGTTGAAAATAAATCATTTCCCATAGTTTATGTTGGATTGATATTATAATAAACGAATTTATTGTGCAGTAACAATATAAAAGTTATATTTTTATTGTTAATGTATTTATTAAAAAAAAAGGCTAAGGATACAAAAACAGATTGTGCTTTTTAAAGTTGATTGGTTGAACTTTGATGAAAATATCCTATAACTGCCCAAATAAGCATTATTTCTATTAAGCTCTAGAAATCTGTATCACTCTTGGCCCTTTTCTTATGCTGTTATACTAAAGTAAGGTTTGACAGTATTTATTTTATAAACTGTATTTATATTAGACCCCTAAATGTGTATTTACTAATATATAAACAAAGCTTACTCTTAAGTTAAATTGATTGATTTTTTAAATAATTTACAGGGTTTGGTCTCATAATAAATTCTTTCGCAATGTTATTGGGAAACTAAAATCAATTTTTCTCATAACTAATCAGAACAAAGGTTATATTAATTTTATTATTAGGTAATTTTTGTTAAATTACTTATATGAATTTAATATCGAATATATTAAATAATATAAATTTATTGAAATTTGGCTACTGCTTAATACAAAAATTTGCATCATGTTACAGAAATTGAAACAACAATCTTTTGGTTCATAAGTTCATAATATATGTATAAACAGTCCTGGCTAGCTCTCTTAGAGCTAAAGTGTGGAAAGCCAAAGGTTTAAATCATTTTGAAGGTATGAATTTATTAAATGAAGCATAGGACTAAATTTGTGTAGAAATATAATAATAGCTAACTATCTTTTGTCAAATCAAAGTGGTTTGAATAGCACAAACAAAACATTTTTATAGTATATTATTTGTTTTCTATTTATGTTGTGTTATTATTGTTTGTCAACTTGTTACACAAAATAAGAGAACATAGTTTTGTATAGTTATATAATTGTGATTAATATAACAATTTTGGTCATCTGTCATAATTTTTTACATATTATTATCAACATTATCATAAGAGTATGTTGAAAACAAATTTTATTTCCTTTAAAACATTTATTGGTGGTTAATACAACTTAATAATTTGTCTTACTACGTAATCATTAATTCAATCATTGGAATAAATTTGTTTCAAAATACCTCATGTTTTTACAATA
Source organism: Timema poppense (assembly GCA_902141375.1). NCBI lineage: Eukaryota > Metazoa > Arthropoda > Insecta > Phasmatodea > Timematidae > Timema > Timema poppense. The sequence continues at coordinate 33,347 of CABFOV010005712.1, forward strand.
GTATTATATAGTCATATTTCCCCTTCGTTATAACCTTATAATTATTTTTTTATATTTATAAAACAAACTAAATGGTGGTTGAGGTTTGAATTTGACATTGAGTAGTATTTTATAACTTCCAATAAGGTTATAAGACCGGGTTCCAAAACTGGTATGATAGTGTTTGCTTGGCATCAGCTGTGTCCCAGTAATTAATTAATATAATATATTTTCATTCATCTCAACACGGCTACAAGCACATGAAACTGCCTTGCTTGACTCCTTTTGACGTCTTAATCTGAGATATGAATTGTACACTACAACTAATCAAGATCACTTGGAAATAAAATAAATGTGAAATATTAACACTTTACTAACTGCATTGGGATGCAAAAAAAACTATCTATTTAAGTCCAACTTGCCTAAAATTAAAAACATATCTATGCAAGCTTGTAACAAAGTCTGTCCAGTTGGCTCCCAGCTTGATGGGTAGGGAGTGATAAGGTTTGGTGAGTTTAGCTATGTCATTGTCAACGCACATAGCCCCAAATAAGGAAGGTTATCTGGGGACCTATAAACGGCAGCCCTACTAAAGTATATGCTACGACATGCTTAGTAAAACAGTGTCCAAATCAATCCAAAACACTTGAGTTAACAAAGTAAAATGCCGGACTGGAAACTATGTACATGATGGAGAGGAGAGTGGATGTCCTTGGTCTGAAAAAGATCAAGTAGAGAGGGAGCAGCATGAGAGAAGTGAGGAATGTCTACGTTTTTTATTGGAGAGGAAACTGAGTAGACTTTGAAGTGAAAGAAGGGCTGCAGCTAGAAGTGGGGGGAATGAATAACCAGATAATAAAGATGGTAATAACTGATACAGGTAAAAAGGTGTGTGTGCACCTCAGGTGGTCTGACCAGCAGAAGAAAAGGACAAGTTTGAGGAAGATTTAGGAAGCCATATGGGAAATGAGTGGCATTTAGTAATGGGGGATCTTATTGCAAAAGTAAGAAAAGAAAGAGGACTTGTTAGGGAACAAATAATGGTGAGAGAGAAACGAAGGTAGAAAATTGTTGGAGTCATGTGCCAGAAATAAAATGATATTGGCAAACAGCTGGTATAAGAAAGAAAAAACCATAAAATCCTTACAGATGAGTTTGGGAGCAAATTTTAATCATATTTTACCTCCTTATTGGCGAAGAACTGAAGACATTGTAAACATCAAGGTAATACTGTGTCCTTAGATAGTGACCACAAGTGGCTGGTGTCAAACAAAAGGATGGGAATAGAGGTGGAATGGTAAAAGATAAAGAAAAAGTTTGGTGAAGCTGCAAAGGATGTTTATGGGAGAACCAGTGTTATAAGGAAGTGTAAGGAGACACAATGGTAGAATGACAGAAAGCAGTAATCAGTGGAGAAGAAAAAAGCATTTAGAAGGAGTTTTTAAGAATATAAACGAGGAAACAGAAGAAGAAAAATTGAAGGAGCAGTTAGTACAAGAAGCCAGGAAGGATCAGATGTATAAATAGACAAATACCTTAGGAATTATATATCTAGGTAAGAAACAGGAGGATAGAGAAAATAAAATATGGATTGATGGGCGAAAAAGAAATAATGATGAAGACAGAAAAGGAATAATGGAAGCAATACTTTGAGAAAATGTTCAAACCCGGAAGAGGAAATGGATGAGTGAAACTGAGGAGCATGAAGAAATGAGTCCCTTATAAAAAGAGGTGGAGGATGCATTATAGAGCATGAAACAAGGAAAATCAACAGGTGTGGATGAAATTACTGTGGAAATAAGAGCTGCAGGTTTATACATCAAGTTGGAACGAAAACTCATGTTAGTGCTTTTTTTTTATCAAGTCTTAAAGGGGCAAAGGTTGCCTTTTGAGACTAACATAAAAAACAAAATTTTAAAGCCCTATGAAAATATTTTGAGGTGCCATATGAATCTTGAAAAATTAACTTTAATAGGAAAAAAATCCCAAAATTTCAATAATTCTTTGTCGACTATAATTTTTACCTTAACCACTTTAAATAATATTTTTGGCAAATATAATAGATCAGATTTTTGTAATTTCATATTTACATTTGCCTTAATCTTTTGGGGCCAATTTAAACTATTTCTTACCTTTATATATTATATAGTGAGCAAACCTATTTCAATATAGACCATGGTTTATAAATATCTATACATCTAGGTATCATCATGGCCTCTACCACTGGTGTTTGGAATAATAATAATCCAAGCCTCTTTTTTTTTTACATAAAAAGACACTGAAATAATTCTAATCGGTTCTTGAGGAAAGTTAAAGTAATGATGATCGTTTCATAAGTGACTAATAATAGTGTGTCAAAAGGAGAAATTATATCAAAACCAAATCATAACAGTGGTAAATGAGAGCCATTTGGTTCATGTTGGGATAGATTTCATTTTGAAGTAAACTTTGATAGCTATACAAATTTCGACAAATCAAGGCCAGGGATGGCAAACCAATGACATGCTTGTCACTAGGTCACACACTACGTGAACATATTTGAAGAAATATCTACAAGTCCTATACTTCATATCTTTGATAAACTTTGTAAAGTCAACCGTTACAAACCGTCTTGGTTCAGATCTAAGTGCATCTTGCGTGTTATTGAAGACATATTCTGAACATAACATAAATGAAATGGGTAGTAAGATTCAGCAACAAGTTTCACACTAAATGTATGATATTTCACTTAAAGTCCATTGGCACTATTACTGTTTTTGTTTGTTTCTTTCTGACTTTACGATTTAATAAAGAAGTGTGTTACAATTAATTCTATGGGCTTATTATATTTTTAAAAATTATGTTATAGTTAAAGTAAAATATATCTTTTTCTTAAAACTTATCTATTTTTGAAATAAATATTTTTCTGTATTTGCAAAATAAAATCACGGAACTTGCAGTCCAATATATTTACATGTGATGCAATCTAATAAAATAACATTATAAAGTATAATTTGTAAGCTGGAAGTCAAAGGAGGGGGTTCCAGTACTATTTTTTAAAGAAAAAATAACAGGTGCCACACTAGACAATTGAAAATAATAAACCAGGCTTTAATTGGCACACTAGTCTGAATAAGGTTTGCCATCCCTGATCTAGGCGCTAGAATTGTTCGAATATTTCTTTACTGATAAATTGATGCAGCTCTTTGCCAACCAAACAAATTTGTTTGCTAAGCAAACCATTGATATCAAACAAGAAAAGGGTTGTTGAAACCTTGAAGTAGGGACCATTAGTGGGAAGATACAAATGCTGGAGATATCAAGTGTGTTTTTATTGATCATTTTACAAGGTATTGTTCATAAACTAAGTAAATGTTTTTCCCTAAGGAAAAATTGACACTTCTTTTTTTTGAGAAATAATGGCTCATCATTTCCTTTTTAAGTTCTTGCACTTCAATGATAGTAGAAATTTGACAAAAAGAGTGAACCAAACCCTCAACCATTTAAAAGTAGGCCTCACCTAGATTATTTACTGTCAAAATTTGTCTGCATATATTCCTGATAATGGACATTGTTCTAGTTGAAAGCCTACTATAATGGAAAGGTAAATTGGGGTGAAGAGTTTTTATTTAAAAAAATGCTCGTGTTAGTATTTAATATTTTCAGTTCTCTGTATAATAACATGGATATGTATGTGTACAACATGCTTATGTACACAGGAAAAACAAGAGAAATGCCTAGTAGAGTCCTAAACATAGATATGTCCAAAGTAGACAAGCCATCTCAGGCTGTGTTTACTCTTATGGAGAACATATTAAATAAAGGGTACATACTCTTATGTTGACAACTAATGTCTCCCCAATTCTCTTTGAATAACTGTGGGGAAAAAAATGTGCTTTTGGTACAGGTAGAGTAAATATAAAATAACTTTCTAAGGACATGAAAAACAAAAAGCTAGTGAAAAATGAGTCTTCCACTTTGTTTAGGAATAAACTAATAGCTCTAAAGTGGAAATACAAGAGATGTGTGAATGCTTTCTACAATACTTGACAAAGACCTAGTGATTCTAATTAAAAAAGGTAGGGGTGAGATATTCAAAGCATTAGTATGTATGGAGTACAGCAAAGGATTGGGTGGAGTAGATTCTCATCAATTGCTAAGAAAATGCTGAAAAAGTATTTCAAGAAAACTTATCATTTTGATATTGAAGTTTTTAATGCTCAAATATTCTATTTAAAAAATAAAATCGTTTGTTGCTATCTGTGCACGGCTGGTGGGTTTTTACATGAATATGCTGTGCTGCTTCCAATTTATTTCATTCTCGATACTTCCTTTTTGTTCTGACCCAGACATTGTATGTTCGGCATATTTCAGGCTGGCTTTCCAGCGAGTACAGGCGGACATTATGAAATTTCTTGAATTTTTCAACTTCAATCCACATTTTTTGACAACACTAAAAAACGAGCGTTGTACCAAGATAGTGGGAAGTTATACGTGATGAAAATTTAAGGGATTGCACACAAAATGCCCCCCACCCCCCCCGTCTCCAGTGTGGAATGGCGCACTATCTGAAGGTCAATGACAAATCTTTATTCCTTCATCTTTCGGATGATATCGGTTTGGCTACCTCTAATACTTTATAAATTGTTAAGTCAAACCTTATTGAATGATTTTGTTACACTCAACTTTTTGACCCTTCACCCCCTAGTACTGTTCTGAATTTAAAGACAGTCACGTCAAAAATATTATAAAGTTTCAAAGTTACAATCCATCCAAAATTAGTTATATCCCTAACAGAGAAACACTCTCGGATGGCATTGCAACAAAAAAAAGTAGTTAGGTCCTCCATTGATGCATCTCTTTGGCTAACTGTTATACACTTTCTATCCACAAATCAAGGCACCACTTCTCAGGCTCCCTCAAGAAAAAAGTGTATACTGTGTGGTTCACACAGCTTAGAAAGGGAACAATTTAATACTGTCAATGTGATGTGCATCTATGGGCTGCACTTTGCTTTGTAAAGTACTGCACTATGAAGAAATTCTAGAATAATGTAAAATGCGTTAATACATACATGGAAAGTAGTATAGGAAGAAACAAACTTGATGAGTAAGTTAATTGAGTTTTATATTATTTTGGGTTTTCTAAAATTGTAAATGCAAATTAGAAAAACATAAGACTAAGTCTTATGACACAAAGAAAATCTATTTAAAATGTCAACTCTAATGACACAGTTTCACATTGAAATTGTACCACACACAACAGGAAGCTCAAAAAGGCGCCAGGAGCTATCCCTCCCCTAAAGCCTACCAGTTGGTGCCAGTCCTTACCTGTTTAAAGTTGTATCATACCTTGGCTATGCTGCTACTTGTCGCTTTCTGCCTGCTATTGATGGAATAGAGGACACCACAACTTAATTGTTAAAGTAAAAAATAATAATCAAAAGTGTAAAAAAGTCCAAATATCACAAATTTAAAATTTCAATTGGTTTTTGGCACTACTAAAGATTTTATGATTGATTTGATATTTTGGTTACTTAGCTACAATAGTAAAAACACACATTTTTATCTTCATTAGGAATTTTTATTCATAAAACTTGTCTTCCAAAATGATCAAAACCCTAAAAAATCACAAACATATTTAACTTTAACCTGTGTGTGATGTGTCAAAAATCTTTATGAATGCTTTGATATTTTATTCAGTTTATTACATTTGTCAAAGGCGAGTTTCTATCACTATTATACATTTGAACTTTAANAAAAAAATCTTATTCCTCCTTATACAGGTTTCTGAGACTAATATGAAAGGAGAGCAAGGTACTGAACGATAGGAATCAAAGTGCCAATTTTCAAGGAAGACTGAAAGAGGTTTATAAATTATAGGGTAACAAAGCTGATGTGCCACTGTACAATAATGTATGAGATGATACGGGAAAAAAAAATTAAGACAGAAAAGGAACACCACAGCATACCAACAATGCGGCCTCACAGGGCCCAATTTAGGAGATCTTGCGCTTGTTTAGGTGATGAGGGCTAAAAAGTTTAATTAGAAAGTCTTTGCTTGCGCAATCCTACAGTAGACTCCCTGTTTAGGTGATATAGCAAGAGTGTAAAAACAAATAACATAATGTGCTTTATTTATTGAAGTGGGAAGTGAGTTTTCTGTTTTTAACTTCACTTTAGAATATTCTGTCTGGTGAATATACCAAACAACTTTTGAATGTATGAACCAATTTAATTCAAACTTGGCACAGTTGCACCTTTATGCTGATAAGCTTTGTTGTAGAAGAAAATATAAAGAAGTGTTATGGAGAAATGTACCCCTTTGTGTATAAAAACATGGCTTACAAGCATTAATTATTATATATATTAACCTTTAGAGAATTTCCTGATACCTTATTTAGCTGAAAATTGGTAGATTGGTGGAAACTACTGTAATTATATTAAGCAATAATTAAGTTATTTTGAATGAATTTTTTGGGGCAAGAGAAGTGAGAAAGACAAATAACTGGAGGCCTTCCAGACTAAGTTTACCCAGGATTCCACGTCTACTAAGGGTGGTTCTGCCGCACAGATTTAGGTAACACTGGTCTACAATAGACTTGATCTTCTCTATATGACAGTTAATGGAAAGAAGGTACAAATTTGTAAAGGACTTAGTAATGTTATTTATATATGGATGTAGGGAAGGTATATGATAGTGTGGATAGAAATATAGTTTGGAACGTGATGGAGGAAGCTAAACCGAAAAGAAGATTTGACTGAGGGTTCCAAATAAAGATGTAGTGAAGCAGGGGAGTGCTCTCTCTCCACCACTACTTGTAATGGTTAATAGACCTGCTATGGAGAAGAGAAGTGCACTTGGAGTATAAGGATGTGCTGTATAGAGTGCAATTTGTATCTGTTGTCACACATGCAGCAGAAACATGGACAGTGAATGTAAGAAAAACTTGGAAAGTGGAGAACATTTGAATGAAGTTTGTAAGGAGCATGCTAGCTGTCACGAAGAGAAACTGGATAAGGAACAAAGTTATCTGAGAAAGAGTGGGGATACATTGAGTCAGTGGAGGTCGGTCCATGTAAACATTGAAAGCACTGCTTTCCTACCTTCAGCAAGATAATCATTCTATTAAACAGTGGCGCAGGAACTAGGGGGTACGGGGGTAAATTTTACCCCCCTAAGAAATGGAGGGGGGTAAAAAGTATCATTTTTA
>CABFOV010005713.1:0-24544 GCA_902141375.1 Timema poppense
CCAGCAACCCGGCCTTTCTCCTCCCCCCCCACCTAACCAACAACGGGCCGCCGCAAGATAACCCAATCGGCGACTGTCACTGTTAAAATTAAAATCTATGATTTTGAAGGTAAAATTGAAAAATACAGAATGGTTAAGTATTTTAGCTTTCTTAACTGATTTAAAAAGCACACCTAAGCATTCTGAATTCGAAACGTCTAAGGCAAAAGAACAAAATATAACTAAACTTGTGAGCCATCTCTACTCTTTTTGAACAAAAAAATGAAAATTTCAAAAATGACATATAAAAATTCCAATTATTTTACTTTGAGCCTGTCTATAAATGATCATCATTAGGATGCAGACTTTACCTAGTTTATGACGCATTTAGTTCAGATTGAACAAAAGTTCCACTCTAGGTTCACTTATTATGTAGAAATGAAACAACAGTTTCTACTTACAATAATCCTCTGGTAAACACAGTTGAAGATCCTAATCCTGAATTGCAAATGGAACTCTGAAAGCTAAATACTGATAACTTCCTAATCTCCAATCTGGTGAGTTTTGGAGATTACTTGTAAATGAATGTTATCCAAATTTAATAAATTTCACATAAAAAATTATGTTTGATGTTTGGTAGTACTTAAATATGTGGAAGTACTTTTTCAACTATAAACATATTGAAAAACAAACAGAAATAAGTTATCTGGCTGATTAATAAAAGCTTCACTTCACAAAGTTGCAGTTAACGCAGAACTAAGGATACCCACTTAGTGTATTATGAACCTTTTGTCCATAATCTGAAAGAAGCACCAAGGTTTGGGGACATAGTTTAACAGGGAGCACATGAAAAACTGCTGAGAAAACTGTGTCGTTCCACCTTAACCTGTATATGATCCGAGTTGCTAAACGGTATTTCAGTTATTGCCATTATGTTGGAATTCAATCTAAGACATGTTCTGAATCATAATCATCCTACTACAGAGTTTCCTGATCAACAAATCTGATATAGCAGTTCCATTTATCACTCTTTCGAGGACAAATGGGCCGACAAGTTTGAGGTTTCCACCATCCTTCACTCGAGAAATAACAGAAAGTGGGGCTGAGGCCTCAGCACATTCCTCAAATTTTTTCAAAAGTAGGGATGCCGTTTCCACCTCTTGTCAACATTACGTCCCTATGATGCCAGCAGTATTAGGCAATACAGTGCCAGTGGAGGTATAAGAGATCATAAAATTCTCACAAGTACACAGAAAAAATTCACCCAAAGCAGAGTTTGGTAAAACAGGAAGACTTGGGTATAGTAAATAAATGGGCCATGCACTATACATAAGCTTGGATTCAGTCCCGAGCCCAAACGGTCATGCTCGCAATAGACTACACCTCTGCTATGCAAACCCTAGTTACATAGATCCACCTTAGCTTTAGGGTTCCCCTTTTAGTCGCCTCTTACGACAAGCAGAGGATACTGCAGGACTATTCTAAGCCCCATCCTGCAGGGGAACATGACTCAAGATTTAAACCTCTCTTTGGTGCAAAGAGGAAGGGCCAAGCTCCACATGGCACCAGTTGTTAAGGACTCAACACAGAAAGGAATGTGAGCGAGGCACTCCTTGTTCTGGAATAAAGTATAACATTCCAAGAACATCTCAGAGCTTCTAGTTGGTGTGTCATACCCCCACCTCCCTCGTCTGTTCCTGGACACACCTGCTTCTGGCCACTTTCTAAATATAAGGGAGGCCCAACCCAAGTAGTCAACTTTTTGCCCACACTACAGTTTAGGCACTCTTTGCTTAAGAGGCAGTATACGGCAACCCGCTATGGCATTTATTTATATTCTTATTTCTTTTTGGCCTAAGATTATTGGATTCAGATTTTCTCTAAATTCATTTTGTAGACTTCTAGAGTCTTTATATTAATTTTGCCATCATTTAAGTAATTTTTCTAGTCACTTTGTAAAAGTGACATGTTTATATCTATTTTTTCTTATTTCTGTATGTCTTTATAATTCTATTTTATATTTCAAGTAATCAGATAAATCTGTGCCAGGACCGAGGATTGAACCCCAAGATCCCCAGCACAGAAGCACCTTAACCCTAGACCACCACGTTACCTTATAAGAGTTTTTTTTTCTATAACTCTCCAAAGTTGGCGGCACATATTGTTGTCTACACCACAAACTGTTAAAGACCATTTTGCTAACTATACATACATTTTTCTTATATGTTCATCCAATATTGAAAATACTCTATATTAAATTCAATGTTTGATTAATTTTAAATAGCTTCTACCCCCCTTCTGTTAATTTTATGTCAAATTCATAATAAGGGAGAAAGACGAATTGTTTACAAACATTATTACTATTTTTATTATTTATGGGGTTTTGGTTTTTGATAGATTTATTTCACTGGTCCAAATTGAGTCATCAAGTATGTCCCATCATGTCCAACACCTTTGCTCGGCTGGTAGTGTGTTTGTTTACTGAGCTAATGGTCCCAGGATCTATTAAAGGGATGGCTGAAAAATTTGTCAATGTTGAAAGGTGGGTTTGACCTTGGGGATTGATGTTGTGGTTGTTATAATCTTAACATATATTATATGACATATGAAGCTACGACAGGCTTAGCCAGCCAGTAGTGGAAAACATGAATTGGATAAAAACCTGACCCAGGCCACGGGCTGGAAACAATAATGGATTTTAAATAAAGTATGTACCATCAGCAGCTTCCTTTTTTATATACTGAAACTTCATCTTATTTCATTGTTTAATATCAGGCATTAGTTGCAATCATAATCTTCCTAGTCCCCATCTCCCTCCCACTTAAACCTTCTAAAACACCACCCCCTCATTTGTTCTCGTAATGTAAACCATCCAGTTGGCTTTTCTTCCTATATTATTATTATTATTATTATTATTATTATTATTATTATTATTATTATTATTATTATTATTATTATTATTATTATTATTACCATCATGTCCAACACCTTTGCTCGGCTGGTAGTGTGTCTGTTTACTGAGCTAATGGTCCCAGGATCTATTAATGGGATGGCCGAAAAAATTATCAATGTTTAAAGGTGGGTTTGTCCTTGGGGATTGATGTTGTGGCTGTTTTAATCTTAACATATATTATATGACATGAAGCTACGAAAGGCTTAGTCAGCCAGTAGTGGAAAACATGAATTGAATAAAAACCTGACCCAGGCCACGGGCTGGAAACAGTAATGGATGTTAAATAAAGTATGTACCATCAGAAGCTTCCTTTTTTATATCCTGAAACTTCATCTTATTTCATTGTTTAATATCAGGCATTAGTTGCATTAGTTGCATTCATAATCTTCCTAGTCCCCATCTCCCTCCCACTTAAACCTTCTAAAACATCACCCCCTAATTTGTTCTCATAATGTAAACCATCCGGTTGGCTTTTCTTCCTAGATTATTATTATTATTATTATTATTAGTGTTTAGAGGCCCGTCAACACACTTTCTTCCTAGAATCACCTGCAGAATGATTCTTTTTTGTTTGACTTTTCTTAAAACTTCTTAATTAGTTACTTTATACTCTATATTTTCCTAAAGCACCACATCTCAAAACTTTCCAATATTTCTTATCTTTTTTTCCTCTGGGTCCTTGTTTCATCAAACAATTCACCAGTTTACTCATCTCCAGTTCCAGTTTTGTTATTAGTAGCATCCTTCTGTTGTTGAAAGCAGCCTTAGGCCATTGCTATTTTTTTATTTTACAAATATTATTAATTGAATATCATTGACAATAATCTTGATTCAGAATCAGAGCCTGAGGATACTTCTTATATTTCTGAATATCAAACATCATCCGACGAAGACTCATATAAAGACCCTCAAAAAAGAAATAACGTAGTCGTGAAGCATTTTATGCTAGATGAAGTTCGTGAAGAAGAACAGAAGAAGCCTTTAAAAGAGAAAGGGAATATGAAAGTGCTGATTTACAGCTCTTAGCAGATGAACGGGAGTTGGGAGGGATGGAAGAAGCACCTATAAGAACAAACAACCCTAGAAAAAGATTAAGACATCCAGAAGAGTGGGCAAGAAATGTGTCAAGAACAAGGCGACACCGTGGAGAAACCTACGTTTCATCCAGGAAAAAGCATGTTCTGGGTGTTTACATCAAATGTCTATGCCGAGAAGCTGTAGAAAAAAGTGTTGTGAATTTTTTTATTAGGAACATCAGAAATTTTTTGGAGGTATTATAAATTAGATATGTACTAGAGAAAACGAGACTTTATTCACAGTCACACAGACAAGATCTTTAAAAAAAAGTATGGAACAATCAAAAATAAATTTCACTGTGGTTTTCTATTTACCATGAAACACGGAACAAATCCAAGTTTGTAAGAATTTTTTAACAGTGTGAGGATGCACATAGAAAGTTTTGCTGTTGTTGAGTCCCACTATTGTCGCTCTGGGTCAAAAAGAAAATATTTAAGTCCTTTTCCTAATATCACACTTAGGTATAGCATACATAAATCAGCATGCACAGAAAATAGCAATGAAGTGGCTAGTGTCCATACTTACAAAAAAATCTTTACAGAGGAGCACAATCTCGGTTTTCATCACCCCAAAAAAGAAGATAAAATTAAATCAATTTATGACTCATATTTTAGCAAAAGACAGAGCTCAAGCCAAGAAAAACAATACAAAAAAAAGAACAAGAACAAAACTCAAATAGGACCTTTGTAAGCTGCAATTTTGTTCTCCAGCAAGTTTTGTTGGCTCCAACCGATCCTACCAACAATGCTCTGTTTTATAAGCAACGCCTAAAACCGTTTAATTTCACAGTTTATGACATAAATTTAAAATAAGGGGATTGTTTCATGTGGTTAGAAGTAGGAGGCAAAAGAAGAAGCTGTGAAAAAGCAAGCTGCCTGTATCAATATTTCAATCTCTTCCAACATTGGTTAATCACATTTCCTGTTTCAGTTATCGTTGTGGAGGACAGAATCCAAACAAATTTGTTGCTGCAATGTGCTTGACCAATCTTCAGGAATTACCCAACCTATAGACCATATATTTAAAATGTATGGTTGCTGGTCATAGTGAAATGGAATGCAACTCCATACATTCAGCCATCACTACAGAGCAACAAAGAGTCGGGAAAGTGAATTGGTCCGCTAACTGTAAGACCATTGCTTAAAGTGCAAGAAGAAATGGTGACAAACCTTATATTGTTCATGAAATAACCCAGGATCACCACATGACCATTAAAAAAGAAGATGAAACTAGAAAGCCAGTCAACTGGCGGAAGATGTGCTGGCTAAATTTCACCAAAAAACAGTCCATTCGTTATACATTTCAAAGAAAGTTTTAATGAGGAGTTTAGAATTCTGGATTGTAACAAAAAAACAAGGAATACTAACAAGTTCTTATTGTCAGACACCAAATCTTTATATGCGTCTGTCCTGCCTATAACAAAGGAAAAGTATGATGATTTGACTTCTTCATTCGAGTCGGTTCCTTCAGCATTAGGACAAGAATACTGGCCATTTTATGCATATCTACGGCATCAAGAAGACCCAAAACGTCAAGGAGCTAGAGACCATTCATCATCTGATAATGAGCGTGAATAATTAAATTGTGTTCTTGCATATTTTCTGATTATTTCAATTTTTTTTTAACTTTGTGGTAAATAAACACATTTAATGATGCTTTAATCATAATACATATTTTAGGACCAGTGCAGTAGATATGTATTTTTATCAAAAAATCGTCAATTTAAAAAAAATATATTATGAACCTATCTCAAAGTATGGTTCATTTCTCATCATTTAAACAAATAACTTCAGAATTCTTATGAAATATTTGTAAGCTCTAAAGCATAGATTTTAGATCAAATTTTCAAAGCAGTTTTCTGCAAATTGGTTATTTTTAAGTTTCCTAGCTGTAGTTCTAAAGTGACGATATGATAATTACTCTAATGGAGCGGAGATGAGGAAGGAAGCATTTTAGAGGTTGCGTGGAAGGAGAGTGGGAAACAATCTAGGAAAAACATCCCTCAGTAGACCCAAACCAGGATTTGAACCCTAATCTCGTTTTCAGCAAGCCAGTTTAAAACGAGAGTGAGGCTCAATACCATTCAGCCAAATGAAGCAGGTTTAGACAAAATAAATCACTAGCTTAATTAAATGTTAGAAAAAATAAAACACCAATTAACAAGAAACAATAGTATTTTATTTTTACAATAAAATTCTAAAGGTCTGTAACTATATCAACATCAAATATCCAAGTTTTTATGAAATAGGGCTAATTTTTGGCTTCTAATTTTGTTTATATTATTGCTGTCAGAATATGCTGGATAAAAGGAAATAAGAAATAGTTAATAACATGTTTGTTAACAAACTTTGGACTTATAACTAACATTGAATATATTTCTGCCAGCAGAAATTAATACAATGTCTGACCAATAACATAAATAAAGCTATGCAATAAATATAACTATAGATAGCTCAGTTTAAGAGAATAGATTTGATACAGGTGTTTAGTTATACTTTAATTGTGTTATTTTGTTGCTTAAAGTAAATGAAAATAAAAGATCTGAAACTCTTTCTGGCACTAAAAACAATATCTATAGACTAAATACTATGGTTCAATAGGAATTATCACTAATGAACCATAGTATTTAGTCGTTAGATATTATTTGCACTGAGACATAAATAAACTTTAACATCAGAGGTACTTATTTTCATAGTTATCTATTTTCAAAGGCAGTATCAACGAAGACCAAAATACTTGCATATCATGTGAATTACAGATGTTTAGCAGTTTGAACAGTCATGAACACATAGTTTAATTAAAAAACCCATTTGATGTCTAAAAATAAATCAGCAATATATGGTCATGTACATGAATAAATACAAACAAGAACTCTGCTATACTATCAGGAATAAGAGTAGTACAAAGTACATATTTAGATTTAATTTATCCTGAGAGATAGCTTACCTTGCAGTACATGGTGTCACTTAAAAGATGGTAATATATCAGGGAGAAACTGATAACCTTTAGACTGAACAAAGTGTACAAACACCTAAATCTGGAAAGCAGCACATTCAGACTAATTTTATGGTTAAATAATTATTGTACATCAAAGCTAAAAAGTGAAGAAATCTTACTAACTATACACCGTTAAATATATTTGAACTATATATTTTTCTAAAGTGAAGTAAGGTTTTAGAATTAAAATTTGTGCAGAGATGTATGTTCACAATGATTAATTATTATAAATTATTTAAATTGGCAGTGACAGACTTTTTTTTTTGTAAAATGTACAATTCATTCACTATTAGAGAAATTTAATTTGTTCATAATTTTCATGACCATAATGAATTTAGGCCAATTTTAGCATATTTTCTCTAATTATATTTATATGTAATTCATATGTTTTAACCTCTTTATACAATCAATGCTAGTTAATGTTGTTTTAAGTTTGTTTTTTTCATGGCAAATATGATTTTACATGAAAACTCTATTGATTTCCCAAACCAAATTATGTAGTCGATCTTATTAAACCGTTTTAAAGTGTCTAAATGCTCTGAATGATCATGAAGTTTGCAGGAGTGATTGGTAATTAAAAAGTGTTGAATTAATTTGTGTAGATAATAGTTTTCTTATAGCACTAAAACAAACAAAGTTGAAATGTGTGCGACTTCATCCCATTGTGTGAAATGTATCATTCTATGAATTTCAAATAATTCACCATCTCTAGCTCCTTCAAGCAACAATAGAATTATGATAAAAGTGGGTTTTAGCACCACACCTTACTACTCGTTCAGGTTTTAGAGGTTATATTTAGAGCAAGTGTACCCACATTTGCATAGAGGGAGAGTGGAAAACCATTTTGGGAAAAACCACTCTCAGTACGCCTGACAGATTTGAACCTCCATCTCCATGTCATTGGCAGTC
This sequence comes from Timema poppense, assembly GCA_902141375.1. Taxonomy (NCBI): domain Eukaryota; kingdom Metazoa; phylum Arthropoda; class Insecta; order Phasmatodea; family Timematidae; genus Timema; species Timema poppense. The sequence continues at coordinate 7,916 of CABFOV010005713.1, forward strand.
TGGTCTACTGTGAGAGTAGCACGTTAGACCATGCAGTCATTGAAGCAGGCAGTAAAAATGTTTTATTATGTTGTTGTTTAGTGACGAGTGTGTGGCAGCATAAGTGGACTTGATAATCAAAATATTGATTGATTTATTCATAGTTATTTAATCACATGTCTTAACTCTTAAAATGGTAACACACAATTAATTAAATGATGGGTCAGAGGAAGGAAAATAGCCAGCTCACTTATAATTAAATTTTTATTTCATGTGTGTCAAATGTTAAATTCACTAACAAAAAACCCCCACCAGAACATGCTGATAATGGCACATATTGACATTACCTTTACGGCCACATATCCCACAGATCACGTCCTAGTGACATTGACTTGTATCAATAATACCAAATCCTGTCAATTTAATCTTGTAACTTTGTTTTTTACTCAATACATCAAATTATTATTTGTTGAAACATAATTTGTCCATCAACGCATCTAAAGTTGAATTTTCCTAAATCTAGTACAATTCGTTCCTTACTAATTTATTAATAATGTTTTTCAAAAATTACCCTTGAGCTTGGTATTTTCCTTTCTTTGAGCTAGGATTAAGCCAAGAGCCAAATAAAAGTATCTAACAAATTGATAATCACAGGTCTATGATTAAAAAATAAAAGTGCTTGGATATACTTATTAATATTATTTTGCACATAATTGAATATTTTATGAATGTAGCTAAGAATAATTTAGCAATAGATATAAATAACTACAATGGACAAGCTCTAGCCACAATTGATGGTTTTGAGTTTAAATAACCGATTTGATGAAATGATAAGAAGTCTTCAATAACACTGATGATCAATTTATAGGCTGTACAGATACAAGAATGTTTCATGTGATATCACAATTTGAGAATAAAATAACAGGTAAATAAAAAAGAGAGCACAGCATAAAATGGGTGTGTGTAGAATTTTGAGCTTAAATGGTAAGATTTTTGAGGAAGGGCATTATAGTGGTGAAGAAGAAAGATAAAACTGTGATTTCATATTCCTGCATATTTATTGTTTGTGAATCTCTATTTCAGAAAGTAAAGGATGAAAACAGGACAAAGACAATTTCTGTAAAATGGGGTGAGTGCAAACATTTATGGTGTGGGAATAGTGTGAAAAAATTATTTTTTTTCACACTCATTGAAAAATTTGTCTTGTAAGTAGAGACAAGAATAGTTATTAACAAGATATTATATTACAATTTAGCTTACCATACAGTAGCTTCACAAATGATTGTAAATATTTGGATAAGCTAAGACCTATTTTAATTTCTAATATATATTTTTAATAAAATATAAAACAGCCATATCTTAAATATGAATGACATTACCAAGATTTCCTCAATAAGCGACTATTTAAAATATGTATTTATATTTTGGGAACAGATTCATGTGGTATTGAGTGAGGTAAGACATTTGTGCTAAAATGTTAGTATTTTAAAGTATTGTGCCCTTTGATCAGAAGAAGATGGCAAAATTGATTATTTTTTGTATGAATTTTGATTAAATTTAATTAGTGGTTTTAGTTTATTTTGTGTTAATGTGTTTATGTTGTTCACTTTCAGGGACTTGCACAAAATGTGACCCCCATGTTTTTATTTCCTATCAAAATCATGTCAGTACAAGTAAGATGTTTTGATCTTGTGTAGGCTATGTCAGGATACATAAAGCCACAAATAAAATAAGACTATAGAATGCAACAGTAAAAGAACACAGCAATTTTCAGCATTGCAAATAAAACCATAACTTTCCTAGCCCCAATCCCTAAACCAAAATTACACGAAACTGTAGGTTTCAGATCTTGTCAACGTATTATAAATTATAACAATTTATTTTATTAACAAGTTTGATTATTTTTAACAAAAAATATATTTGCTAAATTACTTACAAGCATAAACAACATTCTATTTAAATATTTACATAGCACCACCAAATTAGTTTTAATTTAATGAAATGTTTATAATAACTAGAGCTCGGATGTTTATGACACATAATTCTAGTTTCATCTGTGATTCAACGCTTAATGAATTATACACATTTTTTATACTACCCTGACACCAATTATAAACATTTTATTTGGAATATAAATGCATATATTGAACATTTTTTGATTTTAGGTCGTATTTCCACAATTATGGGGGCATAAAGTCATATTTTGTTTAAAATTACTTAAATAACTTAACCGTGTATTTCTAATTTCTATCAAAACAATCTGTTTTTCACATGTTATATATCAATGTTATTATCGCGTAAATATTTTCTGACCAGATTATTTGAAGGTAATAATCATATTTGGTTTTGCTTGCTCACAAGAGATTCTCTACTACTGGCAACTTCAAGTAGTGTGGATCTGTTCCAGAAAGGCCGTTTATGGAGAAACTTAAGTAAATAGAACCTGGGGAGCCTTGCTCTTGGAGGTGGTGTTACCGACAGCTTTGTAGAACTGTCCTTCCCCACCCCACTGAATTATTGTTCTCCTTGTAAAGACTCTCCTGGTTATATTTAGAATGTTACTCTGAATTAGTTGTGAGCGTGTCAGATCAATAATTAAATTATTATTATTATTATTAGCACCGCGTCTTACTGCCCGTTTGAGTTATACACACTTACGCTAATGTGTAATGGTAGGGTGATTGAGAGATGAAAATGTAGGACTTACAGTTTAACGTGGAATTCTACCACGGTGGAGGCCTGGCATTCTCCACACTCACAAGTTGTGATTAATTCACTTCTTGTCAGAGGTGCCGGGACTGAGGATTGAACCCCAGACCAAATAATTAAAGATTTTTTGACTAATTTCTTTTACTACATGCTACTTCCTTGATTTGAGGCATATTTATAATATTCATTTAACATTGACATACATTTTTAGGGCATATTTGTCAATTTTAAGGTAATATATTGGTATTTTTAAGAACATATTTACTTGCATATTTAGCAATTTTTAAGGTCATAAACATCTGAGCCTTAATAATAACATATGAAGAAATTAGCAGCAGGCAGTGGCGTCACTAGGGTGGATCGTACCTGGTGACACTAGAGTGACAGCCTATACAAATTTTGTGTAGTGTATTGGCAGTAATTTATTATTTAAAAACATATCCCTTTAGTTAGCTAAAGCAACTAAAACATTTTTTGTATCACAGCTTACATGTACTGTCTAAATATACCTACAGAGGCAACTCTATACTAATTTAATTTTTGATCTTTCTAATGCACATGAGCTCCTGTTATCCAATTACAACAACTTTTCGAATTTTGTCCGCATGCGCTGTTTTCATTGCTGCTGGTGTTTTTAAAGTAGCCGATTTTGTCAAATTTTCTGATATTTTAGCTACAATATTAACAATATTTTAGCTGCAATTTGCATTTGTCTACAGCTTCTACATTTAGGATGTTATTGAAAATGCAAACCTAGTCCAATAAGGTCTCTAATTGAACAGTACTGTTTAACGAGTTAAAATTAACATAATTATGATGTAATTCTTAAATGTTTTTACTTTGAATTCCATTGTTTTCCTTATGAATGATTAATTTAATTACATGAAGCTATGTAAATGTAAATATGTTTCAATTATGTGGATGATTTTGTAATTTAAAGCTGTAATTTTAATTTTGCAAGATTTTTGTGTCACTACTATTTCCACTGCTTTCATTGATATATAGGAATTCTGATTTATGAGTAACATTAGTATAAAAAACATAACTCAAAAGAGTTCTGTATGGTCTGTTATGGAATGAGGTCCATGAGGGTGACACCAGCCCTAGTGATACCACTGGCAGTAGGTGTTAGAGATGTTTAGAAGTAAGTATGTATGAAACTAGAGAGAAGGGACTTTCTCGGTAGTTTAGGTAGATTAGAGATGGAAAGACAAAATAAAAGGGTATACAGACTTAAAACGAGGGTTTTGGAAGATGGAGAAAGAATAATGGAGCCTCTTCTTTAGTCTTCAACCTGTCTCAAGAGATTAAATGGTAATGATATAATAGTTGTACACACAAATCAAAGGCAAGAATAGGGCAGTTATAGGCAGTGATAGGAAAGGAATTCGTCAACCAGAAAGGATAGTTAGGATATACCTCAGTAACTTTTCTCTTCATTTCTTTGTTCACCCTAGCCTCTTATCCATTCAAGTTAGCTTCATTTCTTCATTCACACCAGCCTAATATCCTTTCAGAATGGCTTCATTTTTCCATTCACACCAGCCTAATATCCTTTCAGAATGGCTTCATCTCTTCATTCACATTAGCCTAATATCCTTTCAGATTTGCTTCATTTGTTCATTCACACTAGCCTAATACCCTTTGAGAATGGCTTCATCTATTCATTCACATTAGCCTAATATCCTTTCAGGTTGGCTTCATCTCTTCATTCACACTGGCCTGATATCCTTTCAGGTTGGCTTCATCTCTTCATTCACACTAGACTAGTATCCTTTCAGAATGGCTTCATCTCTTCATTCACACTAGACTAGTATCCTTTCAGAATGGCTTCATCTCTTCATTCACACTAGACTAGTATCCTTTCAGAATGGCTTCATCTCTTCATTCACACTAGACTAGTATCCTTTCAGAATGGCTTCATCTCTTCATTCACACTAGACTAGTATCCTTTCAGAATGGCTTCATCTCTTCATTCACACTAGACTAGTATCCTTTCAGAATGGCTTCATCTCTTCATTCACACTAGACTAGTATCCTTTCAGAATGGCTTCATCTCTTCATTCACACTAGACTAGTATCCTTTCAGAATGGCTTCATCTCTTCATTCACACTAGACTAGTATCCTTTCAGAATGGCTTCATCTCTTCATTCACACTAGACTAGTATCCTTTCAGAATGGCTTCATCTCTTCATTCACACTAGACTAGTATCCTTTCAGAATGGCTTCATCTCTTCATTCACACTAGACTAGTATCCTTTCAGAATGGCTTCATCTCTTCATTCACACTAGACTAGTATCCTTTCAGAATGGCTTCATCTCTTCATTCACACTAGACTAGTATCCTTTCAGAATGGCTTCATCTCTTCATTCACACTAGACTAGTATCCTTTCAGAATGGCTTCATCTCTTCATTCACACTAGACTAGTATCCTTTCAGAATGGCTTCATCTCTTCATTCACACTAGACTAGTATCCTTTCAGAATGGCTTCATCTCTTCATTCACACTAGACTAGTATCCTTTCAGAATGGCTTCATCTCTTCATTCACACTAGACTAGTATCCTTTCAGAATGGCTTCATCTCTTCATTCACACTAGACTAGTATCCTTTCAGAATGGCTTCATCTCTTCATTCACACTAGACTAGTATCCTTTCAGAATGGCTTCATCTCTTCATTCACACTAGCCTGATATCCTTTCAGGTTGGCTTCATCTCTTCATTCACACTAGCCTGATATTCTTTCAGGTTGGATTCCTTTCTTATCACTGACATTACATTACTTTATAAAGTTTCCACATTGTTTTCATAAATTTCTAAGTCAATGGGCAAGTACTCATTTTTATTAGTTTAAGTATCTACCAAATATTTAAATACATATCAAATGATTTGACAAATGAATACATGAAAGTAGATCTAGTAACTATATTCACTGTCAGATCACACCTGTCCTACTGATTTTGTACTAATTAGCATGTATATGTGATCACAGTTTTAAAAAGTGTGCATTATTTGTTGGCAAAAAGTAGATTTTATATAAATAATGTGTACAGTTATGCTAGAAATATAGGCAAGGAAAATAAATTAAATCAAACGACACCAACAAGGGCCTGTAAGGGATGATTTGATAAAATTATATATACATACAATTTTCTAATTTATATCCACAAATAATCATGTAACTATTAGTGAGCATTTACCTTAAAGTTTATTTGAAATAAATACTAAATCAAATAAGCCCAAGCAATAGCTTATAGTATGTAGTTAATTTATTTTGATATGGAATGTCGCAAAATCCACAGTAATACAATGATCGTTAAATGAAAATATTTGAATGCTGTTTTTTTTAAAAAAAGTAATATTTTATCTACAATTACAGTTCCTTATTTATCTCAATGTTTAAAAAACATGTTTGTATAAAATTGGCCAGGCAGTAACCTAAACACTGTTCTATGCCTGCTGAGAATTTGTGCATGTATCCAAGTAGGGCATTTTAAATGAAACAGGAGATGAGCAGACAAAGATCTTAACTTTTACATAAACCCTTAAAACAATATATGCTTAGTTGAAAGGTACTTGGAGGTGTCACATGATTTCAATGTTATTAACTATTTACACATAATCTCACTCTAAACAATCAATCCATTACTGAACTTTTAAAGAAACCTATTTTATAAAATCATGAGAGAGTTAAATTACTTATCTAGGAACTTTTAAATCCATAGTCAATAACAAATGTAGATGTAAAATATACGTATATTAAATCTCAATTAATTTCAACATTATTAACTAGCTTATGGGTGGAGATTCTTCAACAGTAGAAATCCTCAAGTAGGTGCCCAATTTATTGAGATGAGATTCGTTCCAACGCAAGCCCTTATGAATGGAGAATGCTAGTGATTAACTGGACAATTGAACAATTTGCTGCAATAAAAAAACACCATATTACATTTTAAGATTCTTTCGTCTTGAGTTTTTCAAACAAATGATAAAACAAGTAATTTCTTAGACTTTACTTAAGCTATAGAACTTGAATAATGTGGGCTCACATAAGTGCTGTGAACTAATTTATTAATCCCAAAAATTGCTACCCACATTTGCAACAACAACTGCGGTACAGATTTACATTTTTGTTATTCCTTTGGACAGTCTATGGCCAGAACTATCTAGGGTCAAAAATATAGAATTTCATGGAAGTTTTGGTATTAAATAACACTTTTTTATATACTTATCGAAATGTTATATGCTTTTATTTCTTGTTAAATAAAGTATGTATTTATTTCTTATAAAATGGGCTATACCTTTATTCAGGGAGCTATACTAAAAAAATAGCTGATTGTTAATTATTTAAAATATTTTTAAATATGATACAGGAAAAGGATATCTAAACTTTGCAGTAGAGATGTCACGATACAGGTACCTGTTTTTTTAATTTCGATTATCGATTATGTTTCCTAAGTTCAAACTCGATTTTTTGATTCTTGAACATTTCCTATTTAATTATTTTCCCAACCTCATATACAAACATATTTATTTAACTTCATGGAAAAAAAAAGGCTTTTCACCAAATAGGGTCGTTAATCGAACCATAATATATAGCAAATAAACTAATCTAGAGATAATTGATTACCACTCATTCTGAATTTTCCCTTTTTGCTTAGTTGTCAGTACTTTAATTGAGAGCTAGAAATCGGAAGTATCGAAAATCATAATATTAAGATTGCGTATTGATTCTTTTGATAACAGTAAGAATCAAGGGTATCGAGGTATCAAATACTTAAGTTTGACATCCTTAGTTTACAGAATTTATTTTAGACACATTCAATAAACAAATAATAAGTTGTGTATGATGAATAGTGACTCAAATGTCAGAAAAGTAATTCCTTATTTTGAAAAAGTGGGAAAATATTTGCGCTCAAAAAGTTATATCAAGTACTAAAGGCCCGTTGACACGGTGTTAGTGGACTAATGCAAGTTTAGTGGTATTAGTTTACTAACATGATAGTTGTGTTGACACGCATTTTTCACTTGTATTAGTATCGCTTCTAAAAACATGGCTGAAAATGAAGTTGTGCTAACTGATCTCTATATTGGTGCAATTTTTTTTTATCGCCGAGTCTCATTTCTCAGTCAGGTTATTTATACGTGTATATTAATTACGCTTATGTGTTAGGATCTAGAAAGGGTGAATATAAAATAAGAATGGGTGGCCAAATAAATTACAATTTTTCAGTAAACATAATGTATCATAATTAGTTGTGATGTTTAAAAAAATTATTTTATATAAATAACATAAAGTTATTTATTATTAATCCTAATATTTCTTAATTCCTTGATTTGTTAACTCACTTAGCATACATGAAGAATAAAATTAAACTCAAATACAACCCTTGGGCATTTTTAAATAGGCCTAATGCAGGTTTTTTAAACACTGTTTTAAATTTTGGTATACTATTATTGATTAAAGCTTATAAAGATTGGTTAAAGTGTCAAATACGAAGATTGGAAAACTTGCCGAAGATTTTGCGTGAAAACCACCGGCCATTCATACCTTACTTGCCGATAACGCGAATATTATGTTGCCAGAACTAATCACGGTACTATGTTGTATTATATTTTATGATTGTATATAAAAAAAAATTACACGTGCCACGTTGATTGGTAGAAAATAATGGTTTGATAAAATTATTTATAACATTTGTTTACCGATATTAAATAATAGCTCTCACAAGGCACATTTGTAATATTTAAGTATGCCTAACATTTTAGTTTGGAAACTTATAGATAAATAATGTGCGCACGCAGCCAAATTAGTGTACTTGCATTAGTCAACTAATACCGTGTTAACGAGCCTTAAGGTAAGCTTGTGAGAGAAGTGTAACATTGTGAAAATGAATATTTAAAATCAGAACAAGAATTTAAGAAATAGTTTCAAGACAACTTGAAATTTTGAAAAAATAATGTCAAATAACCTTTGCAAACAATTAATACTAACTTAAGATTATCAACATGTGTTGAATTGGCAATAATACTTGCCTCCCAAAATAGTATAAAGGAATGAATTATGCTTATAGAGTTGGTCAAACTGATTAAAAAGGTTTAACACTATAAAAATCTAAAGTTGAAATGTGGGTCTAAAAGGGATCACTATTTATAAAGATGTTTAGTTTTTGGATCAAACTTGGTTTACTGTAGCTCATTTTAACAACAAGAAACTAACAATTTTGAAAAAGGTTATCTAACAGTTTAATGTTTGGCTCTCAAACACTAACAAGAAATAAAGAATATCTTTAAAAATATCAAGCTTAAAACTGATAACTAATTTGAAATCAATTTATGAACTTTTGAGTCCAAACTAGGCCAGAGTTATAGACATAGTTAAGTTTAAATTATTTCAACAAAAGTAAATAACTCTTCAAGATTAGAAAAATCAAGTTATCAAGTTTGCTGCATAAAAAGTTTGCTAAAAACTATGTCTAATTGGAAGTACATCAATTATAAGGCAAGATATAATATTTATCAAACATGTATAGGCCCCTACAGAATGAGCTTAAACAATTGTGAAAAATAAAGTTTCAATTAATTTCAAACAGTTTATCGCTATAAAGTGATATTAAAACCATAAGCTGGTTATATTCTATAGCAAAAAAGTGATGGTCTAACAATTAGCTAATAATATTGATTATATGTGATCATGGGCGCAGCTAGCCCTCCCCCCAAAACAAGTAAATAAACACATATGATTAACTAAATTTAGAAATAAAATGTTTGCAGGGTAAGTTATAAATGGTTATGGAATTCCTTAAATATGGCAACACATTACAAATACAACAACAGTATGCTTTTATCTTATCTTTTTCTTCTTTTGATCAACCTGTAGATTGAATCAAATTCCAACCCCATCTCCACTATCAAGCACATAAGGTTCTTCAGCGAGTCGGTATTTAAAAGAAAATATGCCCCAAATATTCCACTTCTTTGTGAGACACGATGGTCACAAAAGTGTTGCAGTTTTTAGTGAGTATTTTGTGAGCATCGTTGAAGGGTTTGAGAGATTATCACTTGAAGGAAATGGTGACACGAGGAAACAGGCATTCAAGCTACATTCTGCTGACACCAAAGCTCAATTCAAAGTTTCTGTCGCTCTGATAGCTAAGTATTCTGCCTTATTGGAACCTGTGGTAAATACTCTACAGTCTAAAAGCCTGGACCTTCTCCGATGTTCACAGCACATCAAACGAATCCTTGGAGTGATAATAACTCACCGTAGTGATGTAGTGTGTTTACAGAATGTGTAGAGGATGTCTACAAGATTGCCGAGGAAGTGGAATTGATGGTATCGGGATCTGTCAGAAAACAGCATCATAGCTCCAGCATCCACCCCTTTAGAGTATTGGAAGAGATCCTTAGTAATTCCTTACTTGGATTCCTTAGTATATTCGATGAAGCAACATTTCTCAGAAGAACATTCACCTGCTTTTTCACTTTTGGCTCTACACCCCCTTATAATGTTGGAGATGATCATTCAAAGATGTTAAGATGAAAGCCAAGCAGTTCTCGAGTTTTAATAAGTTGCAAGATTTCGATTCCGAAATTGAACTATGGTACACCATGTGGAAGGAGAAGAAACATTTTAAAAGAGGCGGAACTCTTTTACCTTATCACAAAAAAAAGCTCTGCTCATCTCTCTTGCTCAGCCATGCACCACTTGTACCGTAGAGTGATCATTCAGTACCTTGCAGAGAGTGACTAAGGTTGACGATGACAGGGGAGTGTCTCAATGGGCTATGCTTACTGAATGTGCACAGAAAAAAAAAGGAGAAATTTGAGTAGGAAGTGTTAAAGAGGTTTTCAGCAAATCGAAGAATTTTTTTTTATTATAAGATTTTTTTGATAAGATGAGTTGTAATTTATTTGTAAGTTTTCATTAGAGAAAAATAAGTCTTAGTTCATGGGTGTAGCACTTGCCCCCCCTAAATTTCTGGAAATGAAAGCAAAGATATCGTTAATATGTTGCTCTGTTGTTTTTTTAGTACTGCATTATGGGTTTACCGTAAAGTGCCCCCCTGGAAAAAGTTCTGCCTATGGCCATGTATGTGATAGTCTGATAGCACAATAATTAGCTAAAAATACTCTATAACCAAGCATTATCAGTACAACAATATTAACAAATAATAGTCTTTAACCATGAATCTAAATATAGGTCTTTAAGGAAAAGCTTTTTAGACTTTTTGAGGCAGTGTGTTCCCTTCTATTTGATCATATATTTCTTTCTGATACCTTTTTTCATATGTAAGAAAGGTACAGCAATTAGTAAATAATACTCTCTAACCAAGAAGTAATATAACTACTGACTAAACATATCCTATAGCCAAAAAGAGATTGTACAACCACGTTTAGCAACAATGAATAACCAAGGAGTAACAGTAACAATCACTTGTCAGTAATATGCTATAAACAAAGTGTTAGTTTAATCACTGGATAATAACTGCACAGGTAATGTATTATTTGATTCTAAATTAAGGTGCCTATCCCAAGTGAATTTATTAGTGTTGGGGACTGCAAACTCCTAATCACCAGTTTATGCACTGTACAAAGGTAACATTTCTGATCACATCTTTGATGGTCGTCATCATCAAAAGAAAAGCTAAACAATAATACTCGATGATGACCAATTCTTGAGAAATTTTTATGCTTATTTTAAGTTTATGAAAATGAGTGTTGTTTTTTAATAAAAATGAAAAGAAAAATCGTAATTGCAATGAATATCAGTTGAATTATTCAATTAAATATTAGTACCATTAGTCTTCAATGATGTGGTGTCGCCCCCCCCCCTCCCCCCGTTTCAAACAGTGACAAAATGAAATCAATAAGTTTGTAGAGCAGCGTGTAGCCTAGATTATAAACTTACCTTGACTAAAACACTAAACTTGTTAAGGCAGTCAAGCGATACTATTTTTACCATTCTGCTCCAGCGCCTTGTCTCCAAAGTGATGGTACTTAATAAAGCGTCCAAGTTGTACCAACTGGGCGCACTCATTAGTGAAATGACAAGCAAACAATAGCATGTTGCGTGGCTGCACTCGGATGGAGAACCTCATAAACATGAGTGAATATATGCACAAAGCTGCAAAATTAAACATTGTGTCTAGTTATTATAAAGAAAAAAAAAATTGGACAAAACAAGTTAATCAAGCAATCCCAATGCATAGATATAATAAATTAATGATAATTAACTTATATGTTATTAATTATAACTTATATGCATTTAAAAGAATTTTCATTTTAAAAGACATAAGTAAATGGTGTTCAGATGGTCAAAAATAATATACTCAAATGGAATGACCACTGACTCTTTGAATGAAAGAAAAATTAGTGCACATTAATAGGATTGAAAAACTAAGCTAGTTACATGATAAATTATTGATAAAAAATAACATTTAGATGATACCTTATATATGTTTTGTTTTTATGTAGTGTGTGTGAACATAAGTTCCTTCTTTTAGTGGACTTGATGACATTTGTTCATTGTATGGATTCTTAAATGTTTTTCTTATTGGATTTAAACTGCCAATGATAGAAATAAAATTGTCTGACAGGGTGTCCAGCCAAACTATATTTTAAAATTCCCAGACCACTATTTATAGATATTAAGTATATTACGAAAATAATTTTTTAAGATCACAGATTAAATAGTGTTTTTTTTTCCTAGATACAAACACATTCTGAAATGATGTCACTCAATAAAGGGACTAAACGAATTCTGCCTCAGGGGAAATGGACTATTTTAAGTTAAAAATAGATTTCAGTAAAATTGAATTGAGTCATTAAAAGATTGCCCCAAGCAAGAATGATCTAAGATAGTTGTGGGAGTCATTCTTAGCTCCTTATACTTAAAATTTAGAACTAATCAAATTTTGTACATATGAATATCCATGACTCAACTTTGGCTAAAGACAAGTGGCAGAAGGGTGGAAAGACACAAAACTTACTTGTTGACTTTGAGAAGTGATATCAGCTGGTTATTAACTGGAAGAAAAGTGTTATTTTGACTATTGTGAATCAAAATATTTGGCTTTTTATAGATAAAATGTAAAATTTCCAGAAATTTAATAAAACTCCCTGACTTTTCCGTGACNGTGATATTAGTCTGCTCAACATGGACAATGGTGTTAAAGTGATTTCAGCTGGTTATTAACTGGAAGAAAAGTGTTATTTTGACTATTGTGAATCAAAATATTTGGCTTTTTATAGATAAAATGTAAAATTTCCAGAAATTTAATAAAATTCCCTGACTTTTCCGTGACCAAGCAAATTCCCTGACTATTTCCTGTTTTACAGGTTTTCCAGGTCGCTGGACATCCTGCGTCATATGTTGAACCTATTTTGCATCATGAAAATGATTTTTCTTTCATAGAATTTAGTAAGAGTTGGCCCATAAAAACTAGTTTTTTAGTAACTTGCACATCAGTGAGCTTGTCAGTGGCAGCAGAAAATGTTAGACCAGAGTAAAACTACATTCCCATACATCCTATTTTTGTAAGTAAATGTGTATGAGCATGAAAGTTCCGGTTTTAGGTATTTAATGCCCACATGGGATTAATTACTACTGAGCTTAAATAAAGTACAAAAACAATACCTCAAAAAATCAATTTAACTTTTAATTTAAAAAATATGGACCAATTCTTATAATGATACAATTTTGAATATGATAAAATGTTTTCACTAATCTTGATTCCACTGTTTTTTAATTCAGACTATGAAGAAACCAACATAAATAAATGTCTAAATGGACAACAAATTAAAAATAATTTGTTCTTTTTATCAAAAATCAACATATCAAAATGAAAGGATGCAAGCCTACTTACCACATGTCATCTTGCCACTGATAAATTGTGGGCTTTTTTGTGTGTCCGCAATGGCAGCTATAGGGATACCCCAATTTGCTACTGGACCCCAAAAATGGGTGCTGTAAGAATAAAGGTTGGACTATAGATTTAAAATGTTGTTTGATAAATACTTTAGTCTAAAACTTGCCACTAGCCATAAATCTGTCTTTTTTTTTCATAAAGGCATGTTCAAAATAAAATGTGACAATAATTATGAGGGGGTGCCTATAGTCATAAAATAGTAGTGTAAGTCTCTAATATTTAGCTACATATTTGGACAAAAATTACCAAACACCTGAATTGTTTCTGGGCTTTACTACAAACCCAGTTGACTCAGACAAGCTATACATTTCAATTACACAATAAGGGCTGATGGGTGAGGAAGCATATAAAACCAATCTTAGGGTTATAAACTCTTTATAAATTAATTTGAGCTATTTATTTCTTGTCTTTATTTTGGTACATTTTGGTGAAGTTTGGGCTCGTTTGCCTTGTCTTACACTTAGGGAACCAATACATAAACTAAATCTTATAACAACAAAAGTAACTATACTATTATTATTTAGCACCGCATCTTACTACCCGTCCGGGTTGTACGCTTTAAGTACTAATTACGCTAATGGATTAGGAATTGGGAAGGTTGATGTAGAGGAAATGAACCCGCATTTGCGTGGAGGGAGAGTGGAAAACCATTTAGGAAAAACCACCCCCAGTTCACCCGACCGAGATTCGAACCTCGATCTCCCTGTCCTCAGCAGCCGAGCTCAACACGACTAGCGCGTTAGCCAACTATGCCACCGAGGCGGGTAAGTAACTATATATGACTCAATTTTAAATGTAAAAGATCATCTCCATTCATCTCCTCATTCATTCCTTCATTCATACAATTATTCCAATATTTGCCCTCCCCTCGGACACCCGCCTTTCCCCAAGCTTTGGTATAGCCAAATATTTGATAAATTTAAACCACTAAAATAGACAAAACCTTTTATTAAAGCATTTAAAAAAATAATAAGATGTTAATGATTGATTACCATTATCAAACTTCTTTATTTTAAAAATCTGATTTTCCCGATTCTGTTATGCGTTTACTTTCAAAAGCACGACAATGAATTTTTAGGTTACAGTTTCAACACATCTTATTACAAACCGATGAATCAGTAATGCTTTTAGGAAAGGTAGAGGTATATGTTGGGTATTGTGTGTGAATATGTGGATTTGTGCCGCGCCCCGGCCCTGCGTGTGACGTGGGTATAGAACTGACTGCGCGCCCATTGGTCTGTTCTAACCAATAGCTTCCGCAGGGCTTTTGGAAAAACTACTATGTTCTTTGCTGTAGTCTATTTCCTTAGAATTTTATTTTCACAACAAAAAGCGAAGTATTGCAAATCAGTGCAAGTCAGAGTGAATTTATTTTTAGATTTCTCAGTTTTTCAAATCAAATGCGATTGTTTTTGTAGCGATCTTTCCGTGCCGCATTTATTAACCCTTTATAGCTCTCTGGTTCAATTTTAGTTTTAAAATATTTTAGTTAAAAGGTCCTTGGTTACAAAAGTGAGTCACCACAATATATTTTGCATGAATATTCTATTTATCTGTCTACCATTATGTACACTATTTTTGTGCTGTTATCTACCTTTTATTTCAATAATTTTATTAAGGTGGTACTGGTTATGAGTCACTGCCCAGAAGATGACTTTCACTATTTCATTGTGAACAGATGCATTTTCAAATTAGGACATCTAGTGATATCAGTGGTGATTTATTCTACAAAAATGGTATGCATACATTTTATAAACACTGATTGTTATATTGTAAGTGAAATATGTTTTATTACTATTGTAAAATATTAATAATATACCAAAATATGTTTTTGGCAACATAAAAATTATTTACCAGCCATTATATTTTTATAGGATTTAATATTCTTTGTTTCATTAATAATGAAACACTATAAACCCTATTATTGTGTTTCTCAAACCTTCAAGAAATCAAATCAATGTATAAATAAGCACAATCTTCTTTCAGTTAGAAAATATAACTACATTTTGTATTGTGTACTGAGATAACCTCACTATGAAATGGGTATCTTGTCATAGGCCTTGGATAAATTTTCTTACATGATTTTACTCTTACTATTTTTTCATTATTTAAACTTAGAGATATTATCACCGGGAAATTTTCTAATTTAGGCCGTGTTATCATCATCATCATTGTCATATATAAAAATTGACTAACAATATTCAATCAGATATTTTATTGCAGCATGATGTGTGGACAAGTAAGGGTCAAACCTGGAAAGAAACGTTGGAACTCTTAGGAGCCAGCATTACAGATGATGCAGCATACGATTCGGAAATTGGTGGAGATGAATATGCTGAGGATGCTGCTATGGCTACATGACCAAGTAAATCTACACCAGTAACACGCAGACAGTTGAAGGGTAAGCAGTGCGAGGAAATGTCCTGTTTTGATGGACGATCCAGGTACAAACAAAGGCAAGGTTTCTTCTAAATTTAATGAGCTTCGTAAGCCAAAGTTAAGTTATACATTATATGATAATGGTTCAAATTAGTCTAATATTGGTCTAGACCTAAATGATGATTCAGATGCCGACAAAACTTATATGTAGCATTTATTGGAAATATATGCTCCAAGAAAAGACTCTAAATTCAAGAAACTCACCAAAAGTCCCCCACTGTGCTGCGCCGACTGACTGTTTACCACACGCAAGAATAATGGCGTTCTTCCTCCACAAAAAATATTGTTCGTCTGAACGCGGAATAAACATTGAGCGAGTAAAATGCTCTATCTCTCGTGGCGGGGTGCGAAGGGGCGTGTGGCGAGCATGCGCCGTAAGACTGTAATGCATCGAGAATGTTCATTGTAGCTCCACGTTGGTACATTTTTATCCCCTCCCTCCCATCATGTGTCTTGTTTTCCCTATGTTTGTAGTCACCCCTTATCCCCCTCTCTGAGTTGGTATAATTGTATATATACTTGTGTTGTCCGTGATGTTTTTCACTTCTCTCGGCAGGGCCGTCCCCTTGG
>CABFOV010005713.1:26110-40514 GCA_902141375.1 Timema poppense
CAAAAAAAAAAAAAAAAAAAAGTATCAGTGATTCAATTAGTTGCACAGCAACTGCTGACGGTTTTAATAGTGACGCAGAGGATATTGCTGGCACTGTCACACCTGACGATGGTAGGCCTAAGGAATATGAATTTACAAAACAGTTCAAACCTATTTGAATTCTACTTTTACTCAAGGATTTGGACTAAGTCCCTGTTCAAAACCGTAACCCTCTTTCAATATTCCAATTGATATGGACTGCCAATCTTATCCAGTATAATGTGGGCCAATCTAACTTATATGTCCTACAACAAGGTGTAGATGTTTCATTTTGTAGTGAAGAACTGTCAGCATTCTTAGGAATATTGATCATCATGGGTCTCCATAAATTACCTGTAATGAAAATTCACTGAAGTGAAGAAGAGAATTTTCATGTTGAGAGAATAAGCCACATTATGACTGTAAAAATGTTTTTTGAAGAAAACCATAAGATTTATTCACTTGAATGATTATAAAGCTTGTATTCAAAAGAAAAAGAAGCAAAAAGGGGAGACTTATATAAGTAAAGCTAATAAAGTTATGCCAACAAAAATTTACAGCCAGACCCATCTGCCCACAGGAAGTGTCAGAACCACTGTACAAAAAATTTAGGTGAAAAGAAGCAACAAACCTTTGAATTACAAATTAGATTTTGATGGTAGAAAACGAAAAGAATATAGTAAAAGCACATTGAAAGTATAAAAGATTGATCGTTTAGTTTGAATTTGTCACCTCCTTTGGACAAATAATAAGTCTGCAATTTTTAACAAGGACACTTGATTGTAGTCAAAGAATTCTGCAGTGTTCACTTGACAAAAAAACAAAATACACAAACCTAAACTAGACATGAGGGGTAGGAACGAGTCTCCAAATAAGGCTTTTCAGGGGGGAAAAAAGGAAATTGTTGAAATATTTATAAAATCCCTTTCAACTGTACCCTCACACTATTGTCGCCAGAGTACAAACAAACTATTTACCAGTGCAGTTTAAAAAAAATTGGCCAATATATATACAGAATATGTGTTACTGATTGTAAAGGGAAAAAAATTATATCCAGTAAAAAAACTATGTATTTCAAGAAATATTTAATGAAGGGTTTAATATTGGTATTCACTGTCCGAAGAAAGACAAGTGTTTAAAATTTGAAAATTTCAAAAATAAACAAGATTATACTCCTGATCCTTACCATGAAAAGCATTTAGCTGAAAAAGAGCTTTCTAAAAATAATTTGCGATAGACCAAAAGCATGCTAAAAATAATGATTTTTTTTTGTTTATATCATTTTATCTTCAGAAGGTACTAAATGCCACTTTTGGACAGAAAAATTTGCTTTTGTACTATAGTCATGAATATATTTATAATTTTACTCTTTATGAAAATAGAATTAGAGATGGATTTTACTACCTAAGGGGAGAGAGTGATGGGAAAAGGAGGTCAAATGAAGTTTGCAGTAAACAAAGTACCTGACCATAGTTGAAAGTAGACACAAAATGAAGAATGTAGCTTTGTATTGTGATAGCTGGCCAGGACAAAAGAACTGGCAGCTTTGGGCTATTTTGTATTATTTTCTAAAACATACGTAAAGTATAGAGCAAATTACTTTAAACTACCTCATTCCGGACACCCTTACATGCCTGTGGATTCAATGCACGAGTGTATTAGGTCAAGTTACAGGAACAAAGTTATTTGGGCCCTATCAGAATGGGCAATACTATTTACCAACAGAAGAATATCATCAAAACCTTACAATGTTGATGTCCTTTCTTACGGTTCATTTTCTAACTGGAAATAATACCAAGAATCAGTTTTACTGGATAAATTATTAGTATTATTAGTAGTAGTAGTAGTATTATTATTATTTAGAGGCCCATTGATACAATGAGGTCATTAGGGCCTTAACATAATATGGAAAACATAGTAAAATCTCCATCCGAAAGAGAGTAATATTATTCACCTGTGTCTATAAAAAGTTGAAAACACAATATACAAATAAAAACATAAAAATAATAGATCTCAATATGATAAAATACCCATTTGAGTGAAACACCTGCTAAAAAAAACCCACAGGTGTATCACTCCAATAAAAAGACAAAACATACATATTAAAACAATATGTAAGTTAATATAATATTAATAATATTTAGCACCGTGTCTTACGACCCGTTCGGGTTATACACTTTTAAGTACTAATTACTCTAATGGATTAGGAATTGGGAAGGTTGAATTAGAGGAAGTGAACCCGCATTTGCGTGGAGGGAGAGTGGAAAACCATTTTGGAAACACCACCCCCAGTTCACCCGACCGAGATTCGAACCTCAATCTCCCCGTCCTCAGCAGTTGAGCTCAACACGACTAGCGCGTTAGCCAACTACGCCACTGAGGCGGGTTATGTAAGTTAAAAAGATAAGACAAACATGTTAAAATAATAATCTGTTAAAAAGACGAAACAATCATGTTAAAGTATACTAAAGCTGTTAAAAAGACAAAACCAACATATAAAGTATACTAAAATGTTAAAGAAGTCTCGATATGAGATAAAATCCAGATGAGTAACTTTACGAAAGTGACACAAATGGCAATAAAAAGATTCACCTGGCATATAAAATGGAAAAAACCAATAACTTATCCTGCACTGTCGTGTAATAAAAAATGAATGTCACCTTTAAAATCAAGAGCCAGACAAATAGGGACAAACTTGACACTCCACCAAAATGTGGTACACACTAAGGGGAGCATCGCAAAACTCACACTGTGGAGGTGGATCCCCTCTTAGTAAAAATATGTGGGTTAGAAATGTATGCCTGACGTGGACTTTCATCCGATGACTTCCTTTTTACTAGACTTTCGTAATGAAGAGGGCCATCATGACACACCGTCCCTGATGGACCGCAGCTTGTTCTGAACAGGGGTCGAAACCCAATGCTCGTGCCAGGTGCATAAGACCCCTCGCTGAAAATAACCTTTTAGATCTAAAAACATGACACCCAGACTCGCCGCCAGAGGCAGATGTGCTGTGTCCTTAGCCGCCTGGTCCGCCAGTTCATTTCTTGTAAGACAGCTCATATATCATTTGCATGAGGGGATTCCAATGGTAGACAGTGGACAATGCCAACAGAGCACTCATGAAATTCGTGGAGATGAGAACAGAACGGTGACACTTACAATAAACAAAACATAAATATTTAAAAATGTAGTATAATTCAACCAAAAAAACACTGGATTGACCAGCTAAACCAAATTTAAAATTAGATCCTTCCACAACAAAAGCAGATCCCTCAGAGGCCCTGCATTTCAAGCCATCCATGTAAATGCATTTAAAACCCTGAAAGTGAGTTGCGAGGAGATCATTAAAGGTCCTCTCATATACAAAGTATGGGGTGGTCGCTTTAGGGAACTTGGAAATATCAAAATGACATTGAGGTAGGCGTATCTTCCAGGGAGAAACTCGACCTGGAGATTCAGGGACAGCCATTGGCAGGACTATCCCACATGTGTTAAAAACCGATAGCATCCTGATCCCAACCGGCCTTGTACTACGCCATTTGGTTTCATACAAGACACGGTTAGGGGAATGAAACACAGGACGGTAGGCAACATGCCCTGGCATGCAATGCAGTTTCGACACGTAAGATGCCAGAAGATAGGACCGCCGGTAAGAAAGAAGATGCTCACCGGCGTTGGCTCAGATGCTGACGACTGGACTGGTACGAAAAGCAACAATAGCCAGCATGGTGGTCACTATCCAGTATCTTTAACGCCGAAGGTCTCGCTGATCCATAAACAAAACTGCCAAAGTTTAGTTTAGATTTTACCAAATACCTATACAGGTCTATCGAGGTTTCCCTATAAGCACCCCAGGACCGACCGCTAACCACTTTGAGCAAGTTGAGAGCTTTTATACACCTCGCTTTCAGGTCTTTGATGTGGGGGATTCGAGTTAATTTAAAATCAAATAAAAGTCTCAGAAACCTTACAGTCTCTGAGACTGGTAAAACAACATTATTCATTAAAATATTGGGCGCTGGCTGTATTCCGCATAATCTATGGAAGTGGACGACTGCCGTCTTAGCGTCAAAGAGCGAAAGCCATTATTACGTGGTACCCACGACCAAATATTGTTGACACAAAGTTGAATATGCTGTTCAGCCCTGTGGAGACTTGACGAACTGCAATAAATTGCGTAGTTATCCACAAAAAGGCATGAACGTACAGGTAAGTGCACGTTGTCTACAATCTACAACATTGAATATTAGATAGCAGATTGCCGGATTCTAAATACCATGTAAGTTGTTTATTGATAATTTTTCCAATATTTTGCATACACAACTAGATAATGCTATCAGTGTAAAGCAACAGGAAAGTTTCACTGCTTTCTACACTACTTACATATTGATAGTGATTTGGGCAATGTGTTGGCGAGTTTTGCTTGGATATAGTATTATTAAAAGTGTTTAGATGTGTAAAAGTGTTTAGATAGGAAGTGATTTGGGCAATGTGTTGCCGAGTTTTGCTTGGATGTAGTATTATTAAAAGTGCTTAGATGTGTAAACCTTAAGTGTCATTCAATTCTAATTACTATTGTTTGCATAACAAAGTGAGCAAAACATAGTATCATAACAATGAAAAAGAGCTTAAAATGGTACAGATAAAGCGTACTACGTCCGTCGAGGCTTAAACAACACCGATTAACCATGAAGTAACCAGAGATCTAAAATATTTTGGTGCCGAATGTGAAAAATGTTTTTTTGAGTGTTTATTAAAAAAGTTTTTAAAATAAAAATAAACGTACCATCGCTCTAATGTATTATAACCTTAGTAAAATGATTTAATACCTCATAAAGTAGTCACGAACATCTTTACTTTTCAGCCGTTCTAGTCCTTGTGTAGTTATTTTTTTTCCAAATGAAGCCATACTTTGTAATCTTCAAATAGGAATTTAAATAATTTAGTATTTGACTTTGTACAAATTTTAAATTAGTGTGATTCAGTCTGATTTTGATAGTAGTTAAAGAAAATTTTTAAGTGCCTAACTTATTCAACACATGAAACAACATTTACTGATACCAGGGATTAGGCTATCAAAATTATGGTTTGGACTTTGATCAAATGGTCCAGTGTCGCCAACTCTATTCTTAAGCATTGATATCATTAATAAATGGATAGACATTTGTGTCTGGAATTTCAAGCAGGCATCTACATACCATTGTATAAAAGAGAAGTAAACTTTCGGGTATTTCATTCTCTCTCACAAACAAGCCAATGACTTGTGACATTTTTATATTGTTCACTAATTTGAATGATAATATGAGATACATCACTGTGTGATTAGTTAAATAAATAAATGTGTTGATAAAAGGTTTGAAGAACATAACAAAGTTTGAAACTGGTAAGTTTTTTTTTTCTTTAAATAAGTTAACGTAGGCTAATATATCCTATGAGTTTTGAAGAAAGCTCACTTGGAAGGCTGTATCTCGCACCAGAATCCTGTCGTATGGTAAAATTTAGGTTGGATAAAAGACCATCCAGTGGAAACTCAAAGCCACCCGAATTGCCTTTCACCATGTCCACCATAAGGACTAGGATAAGAAACTAACACCGATGCAAATAGGTTTCAATATCGCTGAAAATGACAGCCACAATAATACTCCTTTTTCCTTGATGTTAGGTCATTGCTTTTGTTCTCCCCGATCAATCTGGGTTGGGAAATATTACCGGTCAGCTTGGAGGATCAATCCAATACATGCATTGAGGTCGAGTGGAGGGAGGCTCTAAATCGGCTGAAAAAAGCATGGGATATGGTAGCACGTAGACACAAAGTAGGAATATATCTGGTACCGTACAAAGTCAGAGATAAATTCATGTATGAATTGCATAATTATAGTAGATCCATAGACGGCAAAACAGTGAAGTAGACAGCACCGGTGGTCAGTTCTGGTGATTATATCAAAGTTTCTCACCCCGGTCACGGTCCAGTTAATATATCCGGTCATTGGTCTAAACACGTGCCACGCCCACGTCACCCGACTAAAACCATGTCACTGACTCAATGAGTGTAACAAGAGTTTATGTTTGTTTCTTTCTATGTTTGAATGTATGTTTTGTTTGAGAAAGAAAAGTGTATCTCTATGTTCTGATATTCATTACCACATGGTGCATGCACCCTATATCTTAAATACTATAATGAAACTATAGTATATGGGTTCATTGGAAAGACAATACAAAATACTTCAAAGATAATATGAGATACAGTGGATTCCAGTTAATTTGGGCAGCCATTTATTTGGAACAAAACTCTAAGAACAGAAACAAAACAAATATTTACCTTGAATTTATTCCCCTTAATTAGGGCAGTGAAGGTAATATAGACTCACAAGCTCGTAGCATAGATATTCTGCGAGCTGCAGCTGAGTTTGTTATTGTGAAGTCGTCCTGTGTATTGCGTTTGTTCTGTGGGGTGGCAGTGAAGGTCATGTTGATAGCGTGCTGGTAACATGGAAATGGTGCAAGCAGCAGCTGAGTCAGTAAAGTTAAAATAGTACTGTAGCGTGGTTATGTTGTTTGTACTGTGTCTTGGTAATCACATTCTGTTTGACATTATGCTTGTGGCATACAATTGTTTACAAGAACATTAAGTTATGCATCGTGTGAGTTTTCCATTGTGTGGATTTACATAAATTAAAAACTGTAACAAACTGTGCACTGAGTTAGTTTTTTCATTACATTTAATGATCATATCAAGATGTCACGTAAAGATTTGACACGCTCCGAAAAAAACTCTATTCTTGACTAGATGAAAAATCAACCTAGTAACATCAGTCATTGTCAGTTAGCTGAGATAATTAAGATGCCGAAATCTACAATTTCATGACTGTTACAGCAACAAGAAAAACTTAGAGAGGAGTGGACATTGCACATGGGTTTAAATAAAAAATCTCAAAAAGCGAAAGAGGCAAGGCAAAGATCTAGACGTTGAGGATTGGCATCCAACTAAACCTCCGAAGAAACCCCCCGGAAGACTTTCTTAGCTACACTGCACATAAGCTCTGTGGCTTTTAGCAGTGCAAAGACTGATAACCATCGGGAACGGCACCTTTTCGCCGGACATAGACCAAGATCCACGAGTCCCATTCCGGGTACTTGGGCACCTGGAAAAACCAGTACCAGCCCTTCCATGCCAGCCTGCCTTGGGTTACTTGGGATAAACCACCCTTCACTGGGATCGGATGGAGGGAGGAGTTGGCTCCTCCTAGTGATTGCCCATCACAAGGAAGTCAGGAGCTTAGCCTCCAAACAGCCGTCTCTGCAACCTTAATCTCTTAAAATATCCGCCTCAGCCTTATTTGAGACAAGCTGTCCGGAGTTGCCCAGTGGGGACCTCGAGGTGCCCTGACCAGCTATCCCTGCTACACGGGTACGCACTATCAACCGCTTAGTGTGTGTCGAGAAAGGAATATCCCCCTTCTCCCACAGAGATTACCCTGTCTAAGTCTTAGCTATGCCGGACCTCGTCCACCACATTGCACAGAGGCCGCCCCAAGGAGGCGTCCCGATAGGATTTTTAGAAATTTGTCAGTACCGGAAGGTGGCAAAGACAGTCTAGTGCTTGTTTATAAAAAACGTGCTCGGGCTCAGAGCGCATCCCGGCCACCGTACGTCTGGCCGGTGCCATACGCCTGGGGTCCATGACCCCCAGACGTTGATGATGCTTTAAATCAATGGTTTTCCAATGTAACTAAACGAGGTGTGCGTGTGAGCGGCCCTATGTTAACAACCAAGAGTTGGCCAAAACACTAGGTCATGTAAATTTCAAAGCAACGGATGGTTGTCTCGATGGAAGTGCAGACATGACATTAGTTACAAAGATGCACACGACGAGAAGGACAATGCTGACGCTACTTTGCTTTCCATAGCCCCCAATGTCTACAGTAACGAAATTTTCCAAATAATACTAACTGTATGTTTGACAATCTTTCTGAAACTGTTATCTCTTATACGAAAGCTGAATGACAAAGCCCGGAATGACATCCCAGTAGAGAGGTACCTGGAACAAAAGGATACAAGATTTTAAAAACAACAAGTGAATGTCTTACATTAATAAGATATTTGTCTATATCCCAAAAAAATATTACGTTCATTATATATATAAAATTATATATAAAATAAATTTACATTCCTTATATATATTGCTTAAGATTAAGATTTATATTTTTTATTTATATTATATTTTAACATTTGGGTTAAGATAGATAGTAAGATGCGGGGTTTATCTTTCTATTTCAGAAACTGTGCTCCGCAAGAAGTGGAAATATTTGAGGGACCAATTCTCTGTAGAACTGGGAAAAATTAAACCAACGCGCTCTGGTGATCCTGGAGACAAGGTGTGTGAGCCGAAGTGGCCTCATTACAAGTCCCTCTTATTTTTGAGGGATCGTGTTAGGCCACGAGAACTAATCGATAATTTAAACCCCACCAAGACAAAATCTCCACCCCTTGAAATAGATAAATGAAGTGCTCTCCTGAGAGTATTGAAGAGGAAATCAAGGAGAGTCAGGTACAAGAATAGCCCGTAGAAACACCACAGGGTGCAAATGAAAATTTTGAAGAAAGTGTCAATGAAACAATTTTAAGATAAAAGAAACGGCGGAACCTAGGGCTTTCCAAGTATAAAGAAACCATTATTGATATGGAAGAAAGAAAAATTAAGTTTTTGGAACTCACTCGGAGAAATAGGCAGCCAGAAAACGATGATATGTTTTTTAGGAACCTGCTACCGTACGTTAACAATATACCGTAGAGCAGTAAACTGTGATTCCGGAGCATGATTCAGGTCGTCGTAGAAGTTTGCATTCCATACAGAGCCTTAAACAAACAAACCCACACTGTTATCGACATTGCTCCTTCAACATACGCCGTCATCACCATCCCTGTCTCAAAACACGCAGCCCTCACCATCACCCTCACCTCAACCTTACTACACCAACCAACATATCGCCATCCTTCTCCCAAATGACACCTATCACCATCATCATCACCATCACCTCAACCTAACACCTAATTAATGTTTCCCCAATATCAATAAAAAGAAAAAATGTGATGTGTTATTTGTATAAAAAATCTATTTCTAGTTTTTCTGTAATTGTATATCAATCTAATAAAAATAAGGTTTTTATTTGCTGTTATTTAATCAACCTTAAAGTAAAACTGTAGTGATTCTAGATTTAATAACATTTTTTCAACAAAATTTGTCTATGAAATGATGGATTTTGAATTAATTTTGAATTAAAAAAGAAATATAATTACTTTTACTACGCATGTAACCTTTTATATAAATTAGCTAATTTATGTATGCACTCAATAAATTAAATATTACAATTATATAATTTACAAACTATAATGTATATTTACTTGACTATAAATGGGTTAATTTCAAATTAGTGTTATTTTGAATTAAAGGCGACTAAACATTGTTTTTTTAAAAGCAATAAAATAATCTTTAATTATAATTAATCTTACCTTAAAGTCACTACAAGCCGCTCTTCTGGAAGAATTCTTTTTATTATGAAAGTTACACCAGTCTAAGATCAATCGATGTTTGATCTTCTCCAAAATATAGTAGAAGGTTTCAATCTTCATCCTGAAATATTCATAAAACCGTTCGCCAACTACTTTTAATTGAGGGACAAGATTATGTTATTCACCACATGATTCTCTTAATTAGTTAATTTCATGAGTTCCACGTTTCTCTGACTTAATTTTAAGCTAACATTTTCTGTAGCAATTAGTAATCCATAGCTTCTTCACAAGACAGCACCATGACTGTGAGAGCGGATGGAGAGGATCGGAACTGGTTTTCCATTTTTACTACGAGACCCCCAGTCCTCAGACTGTCGGCGCCGATTGCCATCTGAAATTGGAATCTGACTGCTGGCTTGTACTGTGTGCTTACCCTAAGATCGGAGGTTCTGGCTTCAAGCTGGTTGAGCACGCTCGTCTTGAGCTTATCTTAGAGCATGTCGTCTCTATTTTAGTCAAGGCAGTAGCGATGTGTTTAACCAGGCACATACGCGAGCACGGAAAATTGTTGTTTTAAGGGAAGATTATGAACTACTTAATTCTTGAAGGGATTCTCAGCCCCGTTATAGTTATGTCTATGTTGTGGCGTTCATTTGTTGACATATTTAATTGGGCACACGCGCGGGCATGGAGAAGAGATATCCGTTTAACGTTTAAATGTGTACCCGGATCAACCATGGGTTTGTGTTGAAGCCCTTAATAAGTATTAAAGTGACAATATGTTAAGTGCTTTATCTGTGCAAACACACCTCAATAACGCCTTGTTGTACCACGCCCCAAATCTTGGGTCGTGAACCTCTAATTAACGTTACTAGTGTCAGTCAACCAGTGCAGAAGTGAGCCGTCTTCACGAGTGGTAAAAGGATCCACGCGAGATGTGGGCACAGTATACCACGTATTCTATGGAGGTGGACGTTCGTCGTCTTGGCTGCAGGGAAGCGAGAGCCATCACGCGATACTCACGTCCATAGATTGTTGACAGAGAGTTGAATCTATCGTTCAGCCCTATGGAGACTTGACGAACTAAAATAAATTGGGTAATTAATTATCCACGAAAAGGCATGAACGAACAGGTAAGCGCACGTTGTCTACGATGCTATTTATCGCAATAGCGAACAACGTACAGCTTAAAATACTACCCTGAAGCACCCCATTTTCTTGAGTAAAATCGTCGGATAAGTTGTTATTAAACCTTACCCGGAAGTGCCTATCTGACATAAAATTTGCTATAAAAACAGGGAGGTTCCCTTGGAGCCCGCAATTACAAAGTGTTTTTGATATGCCGTACCGCCAGGTGTGTCATACATCTTCTCCAAATCAAAGAAAACAGCAAAAAGGTGTTGATTATGGAAAAAGGCATAATCGAACTGCTGTTTCAAAGCCACCGTGGATCAGTTACGATGAAAACCACATTGATTAACGGATAACAGATTGCGGGACTCTAAATACCATAAATATTAAATTTTTCTTATATAATATCCAGCACACACAACTATTTAGGGATAAGAGTCTGTAGCTAGCAAGCTTCAATTTAACTATGACACTTTTATAGAAAGGGATAACGTTTGGCCAAGGCCGTATTCAAGGGGGGGCTCGTTGGGGGTTCGACCCCCCTCCCCCCGAAATCTTATGAACAAAATATATATAAATTTATTTATGGCTCAAACACTATCAAAATTAAGGTACAAAAACAAATTAGGGGGCTGTGTTACCACAAAAAGTACTTCAGAGAGCTTCTAGAGGTGTTTAATATTTAGAATGTTTCCTTGCTTTCAGCAGTTAGGAGGTTATGTTATCATAAAAAGCACTTCAGAGAGCACTTCTAGAGGTGAATAATATTTATAATGTTTCCTTACTTTAACCAGCTAGGAGCTTATGTTGCCATAAAAAAAACTTCAGATAGCTTATAGAACCATTTATTATTTAGAATTATTTCTAGCATCCGGCATTTGGGGAATGGGACCACCAAACCCCCCTGGAATTATTGGCGTGTTACGGCCCTGCGGTTGGCTGCCTCCATATTGATGGGATCTGACGAGTTTGCCCAACACTATATTAGAGGTTTAAGAGGAACACATTTCGATAGGGGACAGCTGACGTAAGATTTAATAGTGAATGACATCACTTTCAAAAGCTGTGCTACCCGCCCGGTAGGGCATAGGTCATTTCATCTAGATTAAAGGGGGAGTTATAATCCTCTCGACATTAACCCAAGTCAATCGGCCCTTAATGCTCCGCCTGTGTACTGTGAAGTCTTTAGAGTATCTCGCAGTAATATATACTGGGCAAACATCAAACCCAATACATTGACGACCTCCAAAGAAGAAGAGGCAAGTGAACTGTTAGACATGAGGGCAGTTATTTTATTTATGGAATTATGGCTACTACGTAATCTACGAATATTATCCAAAACATTATTTGTTGGAGTGAAAATTGTAAGGTCTTAAATAAACTCTCTCTAAGACTTTCTTCTGCTATCCCGAATGGCACGGCGAGTTCAAGCACGTGGAATACGGAATTACTCCAGATTATCTAAATAAGGGCGTCGATGAAAGAGATGCAGGGCCCGTAGGGCTTAGATGGCCAGAAATAGTTAAACGACACTCCTTGTTCCACCAGGGAACAGGATGGTGACGCGGAAATGGCGAGGATTTAGGGATATAAGCCTAAGCCACTGCAATAACCGTCAAAGTACAATGTCTTGTTCTAACATCGACGTCAGGAGAATAGGATCATCAAGTATGGCGAACTTGTGAAACTTATCCCAGTTAATACGTTAAGTACCTTTAGGGGAACCCATAATATACTTAGAGGAACATGAAGGGGTGAGAGCAGAATGGGAACGTGATCACTGCCACCTGCCCGCTGTACCTACCAAAGGAAGTGAGCAGCAATTCCGTGGCGACAAAAAGTTAAGTTTATGATAGAAGATACACCATTAAAAGTGGAGAAGTATGTTTGGTTCCCAGTGTTAAGTAACGCCAGGTCTTCCAAGACAAGAATATCCTCTACGAGGAGACCGAATTGTAACAACGCCGTATTTTACTGGTCATGAAAAGTCAGAATTGATAAAACTTTGATTTATTTTTAAATAAATATAGAGTAATGTCGTTTAAAAATAAGGAATCCTATCAACTCAGCAATGCTACAACTCTGTATTTTATAGGATATTTGTTGAAGATGAAAAGTCGAAATTGATACAACTTTGATTTATTTTTAAATAAATACTGTGCCGAGCTAATTGTGAATTAGCTCGCACAAGTGTACTATTATTAATATTATTATTTAGCACCGCGTCTTACTACCCGTTCGGGTTATACGCTCACAAGTGTACCGTAATGTAACCTTTTTCCGGCACATCTACCTCTGATTACTTTTGGCTATTGATTGGATGCCCCTTGTTCTTGTTGTATTATCTTCTTTGATCTTTAACTAGCCTCTATTATTTGCTCATGCGTTCCAATTTCCCCTTCCTCGGAAGAGTCGTAATATCTGACATTCATATGTTTCCTCTCCCCTCCCTCTTTCTTTGATGGGTGCGCATGTGCGCTCTTCCTGAGGCGGGGCTGGCTCAACTTTCCACCCCTCCTATCTCCCCATTATTTAGTTCCTGTCTGGGAACGTTAGGCGACAGTTCTATAAAATAAATATTATTCTTCTATCAGCACTGGAGCAAGATACGTCGTGTTTAGACCGAGTAGTGTACGGTCCCTGAATGTTTGGTTGTGTTCTCCTGTCGCTGCCCTACATGGTCGTTATGGCATCGCTGGGATGGCTATCTTGGGCCCTATGCAGTTAGCTCCCCGCCACACCTGCCTTGATAGCTTATTGTCTACAACTGTCGAAGCTTGGCTCATACACTTCTACTGGTTTGATGCTGGTACATTGCTGGTACTCTCCTACTGGTTTGCTGCTGGTACGTTTCTGGTACTCACCTACTTGTTTGCTGCTGGTACATTGCTGGTATTCACCTACTGGTTTTCTGCTGGTATGTTGCTGGCATATCGCTGGTACTTTGCTGGTACTCTCCTACTAGTTAGCGGCTGGTTCGTTGTTGGTACGTTTCGACAGGAGTTTCTCGCAGCTCAAGGGCCGATTAGACTACGCTAGATTGAGGTACGCCGGAGAGAAGTCCAGAAGGATTCACTGTTTTTAGAGCGTGATACATGGTATAGAGAGAGACGCGAGGTGTTTTGGTTATCCTTACTAGTAGAAGGAATGTAGCTGGCTGTGCGCTCTGGAGATCTACCTTTAGTTATTTATAATTCATATTTTTTTGGAGCGTTTTGGTAATTATAGCTCGTTATGAACTTGTTGTCCTTTAATCTTTTATTATATGTAATTGTATAGAGCCTTTAGGTAACTTAAGTTTCACATTGTGCTTGTTGGCCGGGTGGCTGGGTAGCCTGTCCCATGTATACTGTAAATAGCGGGCTGGCTCGTATCGTGTTACCAGTCACTTAGAATTATATGGTTAGTTAAACCTCATAATCAGAGAGACCTCGTTTGTATATTCATTGTTACCATGTTCATACCATCTGTATGAGTTGCCTGTATTTTCTTATGTGCATATGGAATAGTATATTTTTATGTTTGTCATTAGTCAGCCACTAGGTTAATTGGATGATTGATTAAGTTCTAGGGCTCAAGCAGAGTGGTCGCTCTAATTAGTATAATGTAGGTAACGCTGAAGCGTTTAGGGCAATTTAGTGTAATGCCAAGGGGATCTTGTATGTGAACGGCTCGCTGCCATCACTGGGAGCGCCGGTTGTTAATTAACTTCCTAATCGAGTCGGTTGGGTATGTTACTCGG
>CABFOV010005714.1:15620-40513 GCA_902141375.1 Timema poppense
TTTACAATGAAAAGAAGAACACAGTTCACACTTTACACTGCTGCCAATTGACAAAGAGGTAATGGTTGCCTCTTAAAGAAAATTGATCGTCACCGCCCAATCCCCCGACCTAGGTTTCAGTCTATCGGAACTCATCAGGGAGGAGTGTGAAACGCGCAACGCAACCTCCTGAAGATTGTATTAGAAATAATACTTTTTTTTCAGGAGTTGAAATCCGTATCTGAAACTATGGCGCCCAGTGTGGCAGTGGAAGGAGTCCATAAGAAGATCAACCTGGCCGAGGAGGTCTTGGCTTGGGAGCACGAGCGGTACAGCATCCGGCGCTTACCTGCCTTCACCCTCTCTTCTCTCAAGGTCAGTACTCTGCTCTGGTTTTCCTGCCACAGCTTAATACTTGTAAGCGTTTTAAGCATTTAACTATACAATTGAACGCAGATGACGGGAAGATTGCGGTTCAAATCCTGGCTCTGTGTACTGAGGATGGTTTTTCCTTTATGATTTTTCATTCCCGCTCCATGTAACTGTGGGCACATTTATTTCAAA
Source organism: Timema poppense (assembly GCA_902141375.1). Lineage (NCBI taxonomy): Eukaryota > Metazoa > Arthropoda > Insecta > Phasmatodea > Timematidae > Timema > Timema poppense. The sequence goes on from CABFOV010005714.1 coordinate 16,164, forward strand.
ATAACATTTTTAATCCCTAACCCATTAACATAGTTAGTATATTTGCATACAACTTAAATGGGCAGTAAGACCTAGTGCTAAAATATGTATATTTTCATTATTTGGTCAACATTATTATTGGAAGGGCTTTTAGAATGACGAATAAAGATAAGGCAGGTAGGTCGATGAGTAATAGTATTTTTAATGTTTATTTCTTCATGTTGGTGTACTTCCAAAATCACGCTCACTGGCATGTGTGCCTTATGTTAGCCATTCATGCACCAATGAGAGGGAGTTAAAATGTATAGGAAATGTACCCAGAGTTGTATGAAGGGAAAGTGGAGAACTACCTAGGAAAATACTATGTCATCCCGCTGGAATTTGTACCTCCCTCACTGGCAAACCACTATATTTGAGCCCGACTCTGTGGATTATTACTCTTCTTCAGATGATACTCTTGGTTGAGACTGTACATATGTGAATGTTTTGTTTCAGACACACAGGGACATGAAGAGAGCCACTATACAGGACTTGGTTGAGACTGTAAGACATCGACCTCCTTGCTCGAAATACTCACATACTGGTTGAATCGCTCGCCAGACACATTTACAACCTCTCGGCTGTGCACATATTCAGCTCAGATTACCTGGTAATATGCCGCGATTATATAAAATAAATTAAAAATAATATGTATTGCAAGGGTGTGTGAAGCTGACATTTTAAATTTTAAACAAATCAGATTCGAATATGTGAAATATTTTGGTTCTCAAAACTAAATCAAAATTTGAATTATTTATGCTTAAAGAATATATTTAATTGCGCTTAAATATAAGTTTATTCACTTTAACCACTTATCCAACACCTTAACTCAGTGTGTAGCGTGTCTGTCTATCAAGCTAATGGTCTCATGTTCGATTCTCTACATGGGCAAAAAATTTATTTTTGATGAAATGTTTGTTTACCCTTTTACAGTGATGAATTACCAGCCGGGGACTGGATGTTGTGTCTGTCCTAGTCTTAAGTTAGATTACAAGGTATATGAAGCTATGGCAAATCTAGCAAGCCGGCAGTGGAAAATATATGGCTTGAATAAAAAAGTGATCCAGGCCACAGGCTGGAGAGAGTAATGGATGTAAATAAAAACATTAATTACTTAGAAAAGGTTTTATTGAACAATTTTTTTCTAGATATAATTTCAAGTCTATAAATCAAACTATACACTACATCACAACATGCAATTCTGTTAACTTCAGATTTGTTACAAGAAATAATAGTTTGTAATGTAGGCTTACACTTTATTTATTCTGTAAAGTAGCATTCACGGTAAGATTGCTAACGTTCAGGATAAACAAAGTGCACATAACAGATTAGAATAACAATATGACTATCTTTATTAGCAAAGCCTTACGATTGAAGACATGAGAATTATTAGTAGGCAATCGGTCATTTTCTGGTTTTTCAGGAGAGCAAAAACAAAGTTTAGTTTTGCATTATATTTTTATTTAATGTAGTTATTTACTCTATGACATATATATATACTTTTTTTTTAGGTTTCATAAATTGCTTAATAAAACCAAATACTAGGTTGACAGGATCTCGAACCCTCAGGAAAATGTGGCTTAAAATCAAGCAGCCAATAGGAGTGCTGCTCCCAATCAAATGACATACAAAACAAAAACACATCTAGCATTTAAAATCATTGTAATTACATGCTATTTTTTAAAGGACACTAAGCATAATTTTTTTAAGAACATGACATGAAAATAAATTAATATTACTTTACTATATAATAAAATGCATTCTATAAGTACACGGTTCTACAAAGATCTCTTTTGATACTGTGCTCATAATCGATTATGCCCATCACTTGCCCAACCCATTCGAAAAGTTAATTGTGTTAATTACTAAAGAGTGGTATTGAGATTTTAAGTGTATAGTATCGATTATTGCGATACCAGTCGGTACGATGGTTATCAAGTATTGTATCAGGCCACAAGTAGGTAGTTATTTTTAACTATGACCTAAAAAATAGCCTAAAAATCCATGAAAATAACCAAATATTCTGTAATTTGTTTCATACCTTTAATATCCGGGAAAATGGATATAATCTCTAAAAATAGCAGCTTTGCACTATTGTATTAATCTTAAATAAATATGTAAAATGTTACCTTTTGAAGCAGGTCCAACCCATTCCTTATTCTGTGATTTCAAGATGACCCCTAGATTCTGAAGCTATAAATTTGGGGAAAAAAACTCGTCTCAAATTCGGATGAATACAGTTCTTGTAAAACCTCCACCTTATTCCAATTATTAACATTCCACGATCTGGTAATTTATCCCTTCCACTTCCACCAGCAACACTTCTATCAGTATAAAACCTATCCATTTAGCTTTACTTTGTTGTATGGATAGTTTTAAAATTGTGATATGCCTCGAATTATTAAAAAAAAATATTATATACTTACTAGTTATAACTAACATATCTAAAGAATATTAATTTATATCAATCTCTTTTATTAAGTTATGGTGCTATATGATTTGTGTGGTCTTCCAATGTGAAAGATGCGATGTTCCGATGCGAATGGTGAGATGTTAGTGTGAAGGGTGTGGTATTAGTGTGAAGGGTTTAGTGTTCCAGTGCGAAGCATGCAGTGTTTTGGTGTAGTGTTAGTGTGAATTGTGTGGTATTATTGTGAAGGGTGTAGTGTTCCAGTGCAAAGCATGCAGAGTTTTGGTGTAAATGGTGTGGTGTTAGTGTGAAGTGTGTTGTGTTAATCTGTGAAGTGTCTCTAATTGTTTATTTTGTTGTATCCTCAGGATGTGGAGAAGGACTCCTTGCAGTCCTGGGTAGAGTTGCTGTCATCTCAACCACGCTCAGCGCAACTGCTGGTGGACAAACACAATTACCTCCTCAACACACTAAAGACTGGCATGAACAGGTTAAGACTTAATTAATATATATTTATACCATTTTTCCACACAGGCAACGTTAATGATACTTTAAAACTTCAAATTTTAAAAATCAATTAGTTATGCAGTAATTTGGCTTAGTTAGCCCAATACGCTATACTAAAGCCAAATTTCAAACTATAAAATAATGAATTATCCCATAGAAACCTCGAATCCTCGCATCCTTGCATATATATTAGTGATTCAAGGATTTGGAAAAGTAAATAATTTAATTTCTTTTTGTTTAACTTATTGTTTTGGAGTGATTACAATGCTTTCTAATAGTTCAGCTCAAGTTAATTAACATAAGATAAGACTTAGGAATGCAAATTTGAAGTTTATTGGCTATAATAATTGTATTAATAATAGAAATTGTAATCTATGAAAAGTGAATAATAATTTAAAGCTACATACATTAATAGTATAATTTAAATTGATAAACAAGAATTTAAGGATTTAAAATATTGGTTTAGTTAAAATAACTTAAAAGTTAAAACAATTTAAAACATATAAAAATATGAAGCTAGAAAAGAGTGCTTTACAATACATTAATAGATGGTGCAATATAAACTTTTAAAATTAATAATTTATTTGAAATACATAAGTATTATAAAAGAGAAACTAAAGGATTTTAAGAAATAGATTTTTAATTGGGACATTAATTGAGGCATAAGAACCAAGACAAAACAATAGGGACATTTAAAATAACTATAAGAAAAGTAGTATAATACATAATAAATCACAATAAAAGTAATTAATGAAAAAATATTGTGAATATTACTCTAAAAACTGAGTCAACATAAGTCTAAACATGCAGAGCAAGACAAAAAGTATATTTTTTGAGTTTATTTAAGACATTTATTAAATTTGTTATATTTAGTGAAAAATGAATCCAAAGTCTTATCTGTAAAATTGTGGTCCCAGGCATCTAATTCAGTTTGTTGACCAACTAGTGGAATTTCATTTTCTCAACATGTTTTGGTAATTGATTGACACCATCAGGATTAAAGTTTTGAAATGAAAACACACAGGTGATCAGTGTCTCTCCAGATTGTTTGTATATATTTTTTAGAATGTTTTATAAAATGTTCAACTTAACTAATCAAAAAAGTTAACAAACGGATTTCAAACCCATGTGGGAAGGTTAAACTCTGATGTTTTCTAAGATTTGAATTCAAATTCGAAGTGTGAAGGCAAACAGAATATTTGATCTATTTCGAAGAAAAAAAGCAGTTGATTCAATCCCATTTCTAGAAAATATCTTTGGGGGGAAAAACCCCTTACTACAATGATTGTTCGGGTTGTATGCAATATAATATTTATTTGGGGGATCTTAAACTGTGACAGCTCTTTGTTGTTGATAAAAAAAAAGTACATAAAAGAAACAAAGTTCCCATTTTTTTTTATGTGCTCTGCAACCTTTTAATTTCCTGCCTACATACATGATGTTTAAAGTAAAATGAGATTCTTAGGGTTCAAATCCTAATATTACCTTCATCAGCAAGGTCTGAAAATTTGATCTGTGTGTTCACAGATGTTGATAGTTATTTATTTACTAAAACCTAAAATAAATGGTTGATTTTTTTATTATTTGGGTACCTAAATCTAAATATTAAATTCTGATTAGATGCCCTCTAGGTTTTTATCATTAAAGTAAAAAATAAATGCTAGAGAAATAATAGGTATGAGCTAATCTTTTTATAGGAATCAGCCCTAAAATTGTAAATCCATATCATATTATTTTTACAATTTGTAAGTTCAGTTTAGATATCGCCGCTAAGGGAATATTTTATTTTATCATTCAATATTCATTATTTTGAATATACATTTTTTTCAAAGTGTATTTAAAGGTAAATATATTTGTGTTGTTTTGTCATAGGTACCTAAAAGAAGTGAAAGCCTCTTATCTAACTCCTGATAAGAGAGATCCAGAATTTGTGTTTTACGATGTCACAAAAGCTCTAGTCAATGTCTACAGGTAAACCATAGCAAACGATCAAACACCTATAGCTGTAATATAGTGTTGATTATTTAGAAAAAGAATATTAAACTTTCTTATAACACTTCCTTATCACCATCAATGGTTTACATCCTGTGACCAGGTCACTTTAGCTAAAAAAAAAACTCCATCTTCACCTTTCTTTCCACCTTTCTTCCTCCTTTCACTCACACACTTGCTGTTATCTGCCACTGCCATCTCTTTCTTGGTCTCCCTTGAAGTCACTTACATACATACTTCATCCTTATCACTCTGCGTTGTAGTTATTCACTCTTCCGTCCCCACTGCATGTCATACTATCTCACCCATGCTTCCTATACTATCTCATGTACCCCAACATCCGCATTGCATTGTTTCATCTTCTTTCTATTTGTCTGGGTGTTAGTTGTACAGGACTATTTTTGTGTTGTATTTTGTGCGAGTGGTTTTTTTTACATCCATTACTGTTTCCAGCATGTGGTCTGGGTCATTATTATTATTATTATTATTATTGTTATTAATATTATTATCATCACCGCGTCTTACTACCCGTTCGGGTTATACGCACTTACACTAATGTGTAATGTTAGGGTGATTGTGAGATGAAATGAAGGACCTATAGTTTAACGTGGAATCCGAACCACGGGGGAGGCCCGACATTCCACACATTCACAAGATGTCTTGTCAGAGGTGAAGGAAGGGTTTGGTAATCAGGTCACTTTTTAGCCACGCCTTATATTTTACACTACCCGTTGCTAGCCATGTTATAGCTTCATTTGCCTTATAATCCAACTCAAGAGTAGAAAAGGCACAACATCCAATCCCCAGCCGTTAATCTATCAATGTGAAAGGGTAAACCCAAATCTCACCAATGATGCATCTTTCGGCCATGCTGGAAATCTAAACCCGGGACCCTTAGCTCATTAGACAGACTTGCTACCGATTGAGCAAAGGTTTCGGATTGATTGCTGGTAACATTTAAAAAAAAAAGCAAAGTAGGTGAGAAGTAATTTTTAAGAGTCATAAGCAAAAAAGAGAACACACATAAGACAAAAGAGTGTCATCGGCCATATTTAGTTTGAAGAGTAATAACTAAACAAAAGAAGTTTGACATACCTACATAGAGAATAGCACACACATATGAGCAGGGGCCGGATTCATAGGCACCAAACTTACTACATTTAATCTACATACAACGCACATTGCTCTGAATCACTATATACTTTTCTCTAGATTTTCACCAGTGAAATTTGTTCTTTGGTCCGATAGAGTATTTTTATAGTTTGAAAATTTTCTTTCAACTTCATATGATGTCAAAGGACAAAATTTTAAATTTGACAATTCCGAAGACTTTAAACTTCTCTCCTGCAATGGCGTGCTTTGCCCTCCCAAGGTGTCTGATACTGCTCTCATTGTTCTCCACCTGGGATTTAGTTGTAGTACTTGTTCAAGTTTTGTTGCGACTGACGAGGGTTTGCTTCACGCCTTCTTGTATTGTGTGCATTATCTTCACTAATTCTATTAAAGGCAGATCTCTGCCTTCCAGCGACACGATAACTCCAGGAAGGTTGCCGAAATAGCTCTTTACATGGGCCAAATCAGACACAACAGAGCTAGAAGATGTAGTAACCTCTGCCTCTCTCTTTGACACAGCATCCTCTTCATCAAATGTTGGAATTACCTGAAATTATTGAGAATCAATTCATTATTTAAATTCTGAACAAAATTAACAAACTATAATAGAATTACAGAAAAAAATATTTAAGTATCTAGTTCTGAATAAATAGAAAAATTGTTTTTTAAAAATATACACGTACTCTTTAAATTTTGTCCAGGTGGTCAGCATAGTATACTGCTGCTTGTAACCAGGTACCCCAACGTGTTAGAACTGGTTGTGGTGGAAGAGGTGTTTTTCCCTAAATGCTACTATGCGCAAAGGAGCTTTCAAAAATATTTTTTGACAGATAAAATTACAGCATTTATATTCAGGAACTGTGCACAAATGTTTTCTGCAACTCTGAGAACATGTGCTAGGCAGGTAGCGTGAATTAGTTTTGGGTAGAACACCTTCAAACTTGCCCCAGCTATTAACATATACGCTGCGCTATCTGTCAGAAACACCACAAACTTCTCGTCATTGTTTTCTGATGGCCACAGCATTCCTGTAACAGAACAATAATATAATTATTTATTCTCACAGAATTAGATAGGATAAAGTTCTGAATATAAAAACCTATATAAATTCAACTTACACAGAGAATCGCGAACAACTCTGGCAATTGTCGAGCTTTTAGTGACTTCAAACACTCTTGAACCAATCAAGTGCGGAGTATGGATCCTATGTAGTCAAGTTTACCGGCCATGATATTTATGATGTATCTGCCGCAATGGTCAGTTGTGTCATCGGCACTTGCCCAAAAGTAGGAATCTCTAATATCTTCTTTCGTCTTCTCAATGGTTTGTAAAAGAGTAAAAAGTCACTTAATATTCAAAACAAATTGCTTAAATAAAGCCCTTTTGCTTTTTTTTTCCTTGGGAATTTCCAACAGAGCATCTTTCCCGACTTTAAACCTGCTCACTGAATTAATTTAAATAATTATTTTTTGAATTTTGTTTTGTAAAAAGTTTGAAGTTTCAATTATTATTACATATTGATTGTCACAAAATTTTGTTAATACTTGTGCTTTCCCAATAGTGAGTATGCCTACACAACATAATAATAATAATAAATAATTTTTAATGGAGTTAACATACATTACTATATTTAATTTACTAAATTTAATACTGGAAATATTTTCTTAATCCTATTATTATAATCTGATTACATTTTGTAATTGCTTTTTAGAAAATATCACAGTTTTATATAATAATAAATAATTACCGCACTTATTTCAGTTATTACATTAGTATTGTTAGCTTAAAAAGAGATATATGGATCGCCAAGTTGATCGTCTGTTGATTTTTGGTCTTGGCCAAAATAGGTTAAGAATCCCTGGGCTAGTACATGGGGGTGTGTCCTAAATGGGTTATAAGATGCGGTGCTAAAAAAAAATTGCTAAAAGTGATAACATGACTCTATAAGGAAAACCTCTTTTCGCTTTATGAGGCAATTGTATAATATTTGGAAGAAGGTACAGGAAAGGTGGATAGAAACATATAAAAGGGGGACAAACACAATATGGCATTTACAATGAAAAGAAGAACACAGTTCACACTTTACACTGCTGCCAATGGACAAAGAGGTAATGGATGTATCTTAAAGAAAATTGATCGTCACCGCCCAATCCCCCGACCTAGGTTTCATTCTATCGGAACTCATCAGAGAGGAGTGTGAAATGTGCAACGCAACTTCCTGTGTTTGTCCTTTATGTTATACCTTTTATATGTTCCTATCTATGTGTTCTATCATTCTTTACCATTTTCCTTTTTTTCTCCTCTTTTATGTTTTTTTGGTTTTCTCTTTTAGGAAGTTGCGTTGCACGTTTCACACTCCTCCCTGATGAGTTCCGATAGAATGAAACCTAGGTCGGGGGATTGGGCGGTGACGATCAATTTTCTTTAAGAGACATCCATTACCTCTTTGTCCATTGGCAGCAGTGTAAAGTGTGAACTGTGTTCTTCTTTTCATTGTAAAGGCCATATTGTGTTTGCCCCCCTTTTATATGTTTCTATCCACCTTTCCTATACCTTCTTCCAAATATATTATAATATTATGACAAATAATAATCTTTAGTGAAAATGTGAGTCTCATACATACCCTACTCCTTCTAAATACAAACAATGGACACGCTTGCTTCTTAAACATGACACTTTCACTTTCACAATGATATACAGAAAATAAAATATTATAAAGTAAAGAGATAGAGGAAGATATCAAAGGATAAATATACAACAAACTATTGCTTTTATAAAGAGAAGATAAACATATTTCACAGGTTACAAAAAATCTGACCGATAAACACATCTGCTATGAATTTAACTGTTAAAGTAGGCTGCCATGACAGCCAAGCGTAAAAAATTAGTAATAATTAAACAAACATCTTTATTCTTATTTCAAAACTGATTATATAAGAACATCTAATCAAATATAATAATTTACTTGATATTATTCAAAAGTTAGACATTGTGTAGAGTTTCAATGGTTAAAACTCAATTTTCGTCATCACTAAAATTGTCTAGTAAACTATATATTGTTTGTTTAGAATCAATTCGAGTTTTATCATCACGTCTTACTTGACAAGCGCTAGCCATCTAGGCAAACTTAAATATGGAACAATTTGATAATTCATAATTTGTTTTTAAATCTATTTTGATTATTGTGAATGGCTGAATTTTTAACATCGTATTGAAGTAATTGGAAAAGTGATCAAAAACAGAACAATGAAATAAAATTCAACTCTATTATGCCCATCACTATCCCCAAACCATTTGAGAAGTTAACCGTGTTGAACACTAAATAGTGGTATTGAGATTTTAAGCATATAATTTAGATTATTGTGATCCCAGGTGATACTATGGGTATAATAAAATGTAGAGAAAAAAAACTGATAGGTTAAATTAGTAACTATTTTATCCATTTATTTATTTGTAATCCTTTTGCTGTTATTTTAAATAATTGGAAGAAAGCTATTTTGAAAGGTTAGCATTTGTTTAGTTTTATTATAAGGAAAAAATGGTTAATTGCTCTAATACTTCATTTTATGACGTTCTTCACTATCCTGATTGTGTTCTAGTGTGAAGCCGGCGGTATTTGACTTGTTCTTGACCATTGTTATAGTTCTCTACCTGGGTCTAGTCTATCTTTTTATACAGGTTAGTATTTCATTGCTATAATTGTAATTCTGGGACACAGACAAGGTACACACTAGATCCTCAGTCTTAACGAAGTTATGCTGCGCTCCTTGAGCCAGGTTCAGTCCATCAACGCTGTGGTTCGCTGGTGTCAACACTCGGTGATAAACACACTTTCAAACGTGCATTTATTAAATGACTCACTTTTAACATGTTTGTCATTAAGAAGAGTGAAGAGTGGATTGGGTTGATACCTGAACCTAGCTTTGTGGATCCGGCTGATTGACTAAAGATGGATATTTGTGTCCTCCTGTGAAACCATCTTTAAAATGAGTTTCTTTCTTATTCCCCTACATCGCACCTAGCAATACCAGTGTTGAATGACTGAAGCTCTTATACAGAGTGCAGTCGTTTTAACCTGGAGGCTGTGGCTCTGGTCTATACCTTGTCTGTGTTTATATATCAATCCACTTTTCACGGAAAGGTTTTTTTTTTTAGAAAATTCAAACTTTTTTTGGTGATAAACATTGCATTTTAGATTTTACTATTTAATTAGTGTTATTTTATAGATATTGATAGCATCTATCAAAAGAGTCATTTGCAGATTACAATACTTGACATATTAGCACATGAATGTAATGTCAAATAAGGCCTTTACTATTAATATTTGACTACAGCTTAATGTTTTATTACTAAAGCTTGGCATTTATTTATAATAGAGGTGTACCGATTCATTAATACCGATTGTTTAAAATAATTGTTCATGCTATGATTATTTACACCGATTAGTCCCAATTAATGATTATTTATTAATAACTATTGGGAAATATGCTTAAGAGAATGATAACAGTTAATGTAATTAATACAAAAAGATATTATTTAAAAATCAACAGTTAAAGCTTCAATAATCTAAATTTTTTGTTAATCTTTGCATAACCGGTGAAAGTTGGAACTAGTGTGTTAGTTTTATCAACAATATGAACTTATATTTATCTGGCTATGTAATCTTTGCATGGCTCACAACCCCGATGCAGTGTGTATACAAGTGTTTTTTTTGCGCATTAGATCAGTAAACTCCTACCTAGAAAATTTGCCTTAAATTTACTTAAAAAACAACCAATTAATCTGCATAATAATTTTATGTCGAGTTAAAGTTACAAAAATATGCTCTCATCAAATTCATAACAAAAGGCAATAGAATATAAGCGAGCATAACTAATTTCAATTGACAGATTCATTATTAAATAGTAGCTAATAAGACATACAACCCACACCCAATATGGCGGCATTTAAATTATAAACTCTATTTAATTCCATGTTCAATATGGTGGCATCTAAATAGAAAGAAGAATTTTTAGAGAAATATTAATGCCAGCTCGTGGCCTCAAGAAAAGGAAGTTTTGACAAACATTTATTAATATGATTTTAAATTTAATAAATAATTACAATTTGATATCTAATCCAAAAGGTTGAATTTTAAAAGTTCAACGAAGAATGAGTATAAGTCAAAAGAAAATTTTGAATACAAGATTGCTATTCTGCCTAGTGGAAGCGCTTGGCTTACCTAAGCATTCAACGGTGGTATTGTGTGTATCAATACAGACAAACATGTCAATTTATAGTCATACAAAGCTATCACATGATCCCAGAGACAAATAGAGGGAAATGATGGGTTAGGGATATGGAACATGGCGCCTGCGTAAAACTGATGGAACAACTGGCGCTAGCCCAGACAGTTTAAGTCATGGAACACTCTGGAAGCATCAATAGCATTATTTTGAGGTCTCAAGGCATCTATGGCATGGAACTCATGGCTCAATCTGGTATGGCACACCACACTGGCCTTGACTGGCGCTCTCTTAAGTTGAACGGAAATGTAGATATAGGTAGAACGGGTGAAGTCTCTTCGGGAGTAACTGTGTACCCTTTTTCAATAAAAATATTTATAACACACACACACATATATATGTATATATATAATATGTTACCATTGTATAATCCATCAGGAAATGCTCTGTTCAAAAAAAATTTTGATTTCAAATGAGGTTATAATCTCGGCATTTAAAATTGATTTTTATTTGAGACGGAAGCCTACAAAGACACCACTTTTGAGCTTTGCTCAAAGAATGTGGAGTTTAGTATAAAAATCTGTTTTTGCAAACATTTATGCTGGCCCAGTCGCGCTATATTCTTGAAGAGGTTCAGGAGTCTTCTTCCACAAACCAGAGAGCTTTTAACAACCCGAGAGTTGAAAGATGAACAGCGGTTATTGAAATTATTATTTATTTGTGATTAAGCTGAAAAACTGAATGAACTAAAAAATCTCAGCTTGGAAAGAAAAAGTAAATCCTCGATAGAAGCCATTAGCCTGATCACAAATTTCAAAGAAAGAGTCAAAATTTTTGGAACTCAGCTGAAGAATGGTGACTTGAAGAACATTAAATTTATGGAAAAAGAGTTTGAATTAGCAAATGCTACCAGAATGCTTTGCAGAGCAATATGAAAATTTAAAAGTTGTTTGGAAAAGTCAGAATTTTATAGTAAACGTTTTATAGCCACCCTAAAACTGCATAATTAGCATTCTTTTTTTTTTTAGGAAAGCAGTAACATTGTAAGACTTGTATAGTGATAAACTCATTAATGAACGAGAAATAATTAAAACTACTTGCATCTGAAAAACAAACATTTTTATTTCTAGTGTTATATTTTTAGCTATGTCTTTGTTATTTTTTCAAATATATTTATAGTTTCTTGTCTATTAAAAAACTTTTGAAATAAATCCTATTTCTTTTTACACTGCTTGTCTAGGGAATTAGACATTAAATGGCCATATTAATGGAAAAATTAATAAAGTTTGGAAGCTTGGCAGGAACATTGTTGAAGTCATTAGAAATTCAATAAAAGAAAGTTATCTCCTCTACAATGGTGAGCAAGAGAACTTTACTTAGATTTCCGTTGGTAAAACCTAATTTCCCTGGACTATCGCTAGAATTTCATTTCTTGGTTTAATAATTTATTAGTCGATCGCCAACACTTTCTTAGGTAAAAGTAGCTCTGAAACTCAAAAAGGTCGCCCTGGATTTGAATAAATCTATCTCCATTTTATAACCTACTAGTTTTGATGTAGAAAATAAATAAATATTCTTATGGAAATTTAAAGGTTAGTTGTAATTTTTTTTTCACTGAAAATTGATAAAAATAAAATAATTTATAAATGTATATATATTCAGATAAAAAAAATCATTGCATTGAATTAGGGGTATGCAAAGTCCACTTTTTCCATTTGAAGTGAACTTTAATATAACATATGAAATATTATTGAAGTTGAATTAAAGTTTGAAATTTTGTTGTTGCTTTATGCTTTTAAAAATTACTTGGAAAATATTTTATTGCAAAATTGTTCAATATTTTGTTTTATGTTAAACACAGCTTCAAATTCAATTCAACTTTTTCCATGTGAATATTTATTTGTGATGTAATAGAGCATTAATGGCAATAATTGACAATAAATTGAGTACTCTAGCTGTCAATATTTAACTATCGAAACCGGAATATTTTTTGAAGCGAAGTCGAAGTTGATATTTATTTCAAAGCCACATCTTAGTTTTGAAGCTTTGCACACCCCTACATAGAATATTTTATAATATATTTATTTTTAATGAACTTTGACAATCCTGGTATTTTTATTTTTACTTATGAATTTGTTTTATTAATAGTTTGGATGGTGGTATTACTCTTTACTAGATTTATATGATATACCAACTAAATTAAAATTCCAAATATATTAAACATAATTATTTGTAGACAGAAAAAATATGTATTTTTTATACATTTGATTAATTAATTAAGAACATTTTTATTCAAAATATTTTTTTGGCATATTTGTGATTTTATAAATGCCAAACAATTTTTATGACTAAATTTATTACTTTTTGAGAAACTTTAAACCCAAATTAGTTGTTTTTCAAAACATTTAACCCAATGGTTAAATGACTATAGAATAATGGGAGTTATTAAAATTAAGGGGAGCTAAACTAATCAAGTGGAAATTGAGTGAAGAAAGCCCACCTAAGGAAAGAGGAAAAAATGCGATAAGAATCCGATACACAAATGTGAGAGCTCTTTTCCTATTTCTGGCTTGCATAGTAAAAAAGTCACACAAGTTGAAATACAAACAAAGCTTTTAGATTTTGGCATTATTGCCTTTATAAAACTGTAAGGAAAGAAAAATATATAAAAAAAAAGATTAGAAAAAGAAATTTAATACTCCATTTTGAAATAGCAAAAACCCTAAACCATTGTTGAAAAAAATAAAATTTATATTTAAAAAAATGAAGAACATACATAGGATATTAAAAAGATTACAAAAAACAAAAGGAAAATATGAAATTTAAAGCATTTATCTAACGTAAAGTCACTAAATATTTTTTCTATTATGTAGCTACACAGATGTGTCGAGTGTACTGACTTTCATCTTTTTCTCTGTCCAGAACTTCCCTTCCATGTACCTGATGGTGTCAAGATTTGCATCCGGCAATAAGAGCAAGGTCTATTGAAGCGCTGCGTATTTGGCATCTCTCATATATTGACCGCTCAGAGTGCCTTTCACTGCCATACGTTTAGCAGACTTTCTAGTCACTTCCAGACGACGTTAGTACACACTCACGTATCAGCGTGTGTGTGTGTGTGTGTGTGTGTGTGTGGGTGGGTGGGTGGGTGGGGGGTCGGAGTAGTGTGGGGGACCTAGATTATTTATATAGATTATGAAACTTGATATTCTCATTCCCTGAAAGATTTTCACAGTGAAGTGTAAACTCTGCGCTTTGAACTGACTGCAAGTCATACTTAAACTGTGAGGGTATTCCTCATGATAAATAATATTAAGGGGGCAACCTTCAGGAACGTAATAACTCATTGCATAAATGTTCAGCTGTCTCGAAATATTTAAATAGTAGTGTTTTGCTATTTGTAATCTTGATTACCCTAAAATAAAGTTGAAATATACAAACCAACAGTGTTATATAATATCCATACATGTTGAGCCAAATATTATTATTATTATTATTATTATTATTAGCACTGCGTCTTACTAACCGTTTGGGTTATACGCACTTACGCTAATGTGTAATGGTAGGGTGATTGTGAGATGAAATGGAGGACCTACAGTTTAACGTGGAATCCGAACCACGGTGGAGGCCTGGCATTCCCCACATTCACAAGATGTTTTGTCAGAGGTGAAGGAAGGGTTTGGTAATCAGATAAATCTGTGCCGGGACCGAGGATTGAACCCCGGCCGCCAGCACAGAAGTCTGACACCTTACCCCTAGACCGCCAGGTCACCTTTGAGCCAAATAAATTTAAAAAAAAAAACAGTTAATGTTAAACTTGCTGATTATCGACAATGTGTTATGCCGATTGCCTCATTTATACCATTAAGGTGAAGGGTATAGGAAATTATAACTAACTTATGGCTTACCTTTGCAGCCATTTGTAGTTATAGCCACAACAGAAAATCTAAAGTTACTTGATGATTCTTGTAATTTTAAAACATGTGAGGATATTCACTGTCAGGAAGGTTGCACCTTTAATGTAGTGACATACCTGCACTGTCATGTTCAAATAGAAAAACCTTTTTTTACTAAATAATTCAATTTTTACATATATTTATTTTAACACTAGTTTATTGATATACAATATATCTATAGATATAACCACTTTTTTGGGTGGCTCTTATAATCCTTTAGAGTTTTTTTAGTTTGCAAATGTTATCAAATACCTTGTTATATTTATTGCTATGGTAAATATGTCAGACATAGTGCTTCGAACAAATAAATGTTTTAAAAAAATGGGTTGTTTTCTTCGTATACTTTATTTTGAACATTAATTTTGTACTAATTTCACAAGAAGATATTTCAAAATATCTGAAAATCAATAACCTGACTATGGGGTGTCAAAGGTCACTCCGAATTGACTAACTAATATTCTGCATTTTTTTTCTCCAAAAACAGCGGTTATAAAAACTTAATATGACCTAAAACCGTGCCATATGATGTAACAAATGTATCTTTAAGGATGATAGTTAATCAATACACATATTATTTCTTCCTCATATATTGTATTTCACTTAATAGTAGCCCAGGCTACTATAACAACTTTACTTCTTACCCCAGTTACAATTGGAGCTTCAAGCAACCTTTGAAATTCCGGATGGAAAAAACACAATCAGTTGATGACTTAGGAGTAGGGATTCTGGTTGAGTGACACGACCCTTTTACAAAAGTAAAGTGTGGGAATTACTAGGAAAGTTCAGCTCGGTTCCGAGAACTTGTGAGGGACGGTTCAGCTTATTTGACAACATTGTATTTACAGATGAGGCATGGTTTCATTTAAGTGGTCATGTAAACCATCAGAACAGTAGGTTTTGAAGCTCTTAAAATCCACACTTTTTCATGAGGTGCCTTTACACAGTCAGAAGATTGGAGTGTAGTTTGCAATTTCACGTCGCAGGGTGGTGGGTCCTCTTTTATTTAGATAAACTGTTAATGCTGAACGTTACAAGGAATTTGTTTTGCAGTTTATTGCACTACTGGTGGAAACAAAGCGTGATTGCTGGTTTCAACAAGATGGGAGCCTTTGCACACACAGCCGGACTTGTGACGTTGGATACTGTTTTCTCAGCTCTCATTTTGTTTTAGCTCCATTGTGTTGTGTTCATATAACATAGAATTTTCCTTTTGTTGACTTTTTTTTCTAAGCCAACTTTGTTTAGGGTTAACGGATTAAATGGTACTAGCATTCGTTTGTTGTGATGAGAATTTATTTTTGAAAATACTTTAGGTTTTTAATTCATGATCCAGGAGCTGGTAAATAATAGTATTAAAGTTCAAACCACTAGAAATGATTAAAGGACTAATTACTGTTTCCTTGACAAACAAACTAGTAAAATGGTGAGATTAGTCTTGTTCAAATTTAGGTACTTGAAAAGTGGGGTGGGTGATCAAATGTGAAATTTCATATTATTATTTCTAATGGGCTCTGATTAAAATTATATTTGCAAACTTTGATAAACAATAATAGAAGGATATTTCTACTATCAATTTGTTTTGTAAATAAATTGAGAACTTTAATATCTCTTTCATTATTAAATTACAAAATGTATGCATTGCTCAATAAGTATGACACAAAGTTTTATGTCTAGTAAATTCACTAACTTTAAGGATGTTTAGTAGTTTCATTAACATGACCCACTCATCGAGAACACTTCTTGCTTGCTTCAGTCTTTTTAGAGAAACCTTCATTAAAAATGTAGCCTACAAATAAGAGGCCTACTTTCCTTCATGTTTAATATATTTACATGCAGTCCTTTATGTTAATTGTCTAATATATTCCTTCCATGTGTAGTACATCTACCTCCCCTTCGAACATGCTTAGAGCACCCTTCTTCTTCACATAAGTACTTATAATGTGTCCCACCATGTAAAATACACCTACCTCCAATCTGAGCATACTTAGAGCACCCTTCTTCTTTACACAAGTAATAGGTTCGTGCATTTTTAATATATTTACTTCCCTTCAGAGCATTCCCTTCTTTACATTTTTTCCTGTACAGAATTCCTTCATGTTTCATACATCTACCTCCTCCCCTTGCACACTTAAAACACCCTTTTTCTTTGCATATAAATTTATAACGCGTTCCTCCATGTTTAATACATTTACCACCCTTTAAACCATTATTTGAACATCCTTCTACCATACATCTTCGCCTGGTATAAGTCCCTCCATGTTTATAACATCTACCTCCCGTAAGACTATAATTAGAGCAACCTTCTTCTTTACATACTTGCCTCCCTCCATGTTTCACACACCTACCTCCTATTTTAGCATACTTAGAGCACCCTCTTGCTTTACAAGTATTCTTAATACGTGTTCCTCCATGCTTCATACATTTACCTCCCGTCAGACTATACTTAGAACACCCATCTATTCCACATCTTTTGCGAGCACGATCCGCACCGTGATTTGAACATTTACCTCCCTTTAGAGCATACTTAGAGCACCTTTCTTCTGTACATGTGTTTTTGTAATACATCCCTCCATGTTTAATATATTTAACTCTCTTTAAACCATACTTCAAGCATCCTATTTCATTAATTCTCTTGGCATTGTTTGCTTCATGTCTTAAGCGTTTATCTCCTTCCTCAATGTGTTTAGAGAATTTGTCTTCTACACGTGTTGCTCTATTTTTGTTTTGAACAGAATGTGAAGTTACTCCTTTGTATTTTGTTTGAGAGGTCCCACATTGTCCTGGCAGACTTGACAATTTTAAGTTTCTTTGAAGTTTCTGCAAACAAAAAAATATTTTAACAATTAAAATGATCATCTTTTTTGTTTTGTCATTTATAGGATTATTGTTAGTTAAAGTGTGAGTTATGTAAATACGAATTGAAAAAAACATTTATAATTTTTTTTAACATATATAATTAAAAATAACAACTCTAATACAAAAGTTTATTTGTGTTAAATTTAATGAATTGTTACATAAGCACTTTTGTGCATTGAGCAATTTTTTTTACTTTTATGTGCGTAACTAACAAATATATTATGGTAATAGATTTAGTATAGTAATTTCTAACTTATAAAATGTTACTAAATCAATGAAATAATAGCTTGGATATCAATCTATTCTCATAACTATATTGGAAAAAAAAAATCTGTTTTATTTAAGTAATGCTTAGAAATATATTTTGAAGAAATCTTCATAAAAGAATCATTTTAAATATAACACTAGAGGAATAACGTTGAGTGACCAGGGTTACGTAACCTGAAAGTTTATGGCATGAAATAAGGTTCCAAACCTTTGCTCTAATCACTAAACATCTATCAAATTTAAACTAATAATAGATTACATGTGATCACATATTTTAATAATCTAATAGCGGAAGCTATTATTTATGCTTTTTAGTGAATGATTCTACATCTAGATATCGTATTCTGAAAATTGAAAAATGACACCTGGACACGAGAATCAAACCCGGGACTTTTGGCTTAGTATGCCAATGCGCTAACCACTGAGCTATGCCACTTGTACAATTATTATATTTGTAGGAATTTGCATATTTAAAAATCAAATAACCAAAAATATTATTTATGCTTTTTATTGAGGAATTCTCCATATAGATATATTCTGAAAATTGAAAAATGTCACCTGGACAAGGGAATCAAACCAGGGATCTTTGGCTAATGCAAGATTTTAAGTTTAAGTGACCAGGATACACAACAATTAGTTAAAAGATTATTTTAAGGTTTTAAACTTATCAACGACACAAATGTTAAAAACTTGAGATGGATATACTCCACTATTTTATAAAATCAAATATCTAATAATTTTTCTTTATTTTACCTATGAACCCCAAATCTCGTAATTCAGATCAAGATTTTGGTTAAAAGTATAAGCAAAAACCTAGTTAAATATATAATATAATAATATAAATAGTAAATAATATTTTTTTATTGTTTATACTTAACTCATCATAACATTTATACAGGATAGGGCATAAAGGTTGACACATTTAATAACACTATAACTTTACTATTTAAAAATTGCTTCAAATTAAATTTAAAATAACAACAAAAGCTTGACAATTTTCTACATATCCTTTAATTATTAAAAAAAAAAGTTCTTAAAAGGGCCACCATTACATGCAACTCATTGTTGAATTGATTCAACTTCTACCACAATTCTTACTTTAAATTACTGAATTGTTCTTGGGTGAGTCGCATAAACTTGACTCTTTAACATGCCCCACAAGAAAAATTCTGGAACTTAAGTTTGGAGAGCGTGGTGGCCTAGTGATGTTCAGAAATCGTGGGACGCGGTGCCCAGGAAACATTTTGTGAAGAACCTTAATTGATGTTCGTCTTTTCTAACCCCTGAACTGCAATAGAAGAGTGTATTATATACGTACAACATGTGGTTCCATCAAGATGGGACAATGGCCGTCACAGTCCAAACATCAATGGAGGTGTTTCACAAAAATGTTTCCCGAGCACCTCATTTTAAGATGTGAAGACATCCCCTGGCCACCCTACTCACAAGACTTAGTAGTAGGCGACTTGTTTATATAGTTTACTTTTGAATTGTGTGTGTACGATTAATTATAAAGTATTTGTGGCAGTAATATAGCATGTGGGCAGTGCCTATATATAATTTTTAGTTTTACCTCTATATATATATAAAATTCTTCTAAATTTCTTATTGGTTGTCTATTAGGAATAAACCTATTTGAAGCCTATCTTAACCAATTGGCTAGTTCTATGTTTTGTTACTACTATTAGCACCGCGTCTTACCACCCGTTCGGGTTATACGCACTTACGCTAATGTTTAATGGTAGGGTGATTGTGAGATGAAATGAAGGACCTACAGTTTAACGTGGAATCCGAACCACGGTGGAGGCCTGGCATTCCCCACATTCACAAGATGTCTTGTCAGAGGTGAAGGAAGGGTTTGGTAATCAGATAAATCTTTGCCGGGACCTGGGATTGAACCCCGGCCGCCAGTATAGAAGTCTGACACCTTACCCCTAGACCGCCAGGTCACCTTTCTACGTTTTGAAAATATATGTTATTATAACTACTAAACATAATAGGATAAATATATTTTTAGTAGGATGGATTAATCACATTAGATATTTTGAAATTAATATAACACATTTTACTTATTCAAATTTGTATTAAAATATTTTAAAGAGAAAACATTTAACTAAGAAATTAGGTCACATTGTGTTGAATATAGATTTTGTCTGGACTAGGTTTAAATCTCAATTGTGTTCCTCTGATTGCGAGTCTCTTCAAATTGAGCCAACATGATCGAAGACAAGAAAGGCCTAGTGGTTCATAATAAAGAAGAGAAGTCTTAATCAACTTGGTTGGAGGATTCTACAAGAAAAAAACGTGAATAATCCATCAAAAGATGCTCCTAAATTATCAGATGAATTATTATGACCTAAGTGTGATGTTTTTATATTAGCAGCTGAATTGCTGTAAATAAACGAGAGAAGTGTGAGATGAGTATTTTGTTGAAAAAAAAGGAAGGAAATTCAAAGTTTTTTTAAAAATAATTTCACCTTTGCAAAGAGTGTTTTGTTTGTAGGTTAGTAGTTCCCGCTATTTATAGTACAGTACAATGTGAAAGGTGTGTCAACATTTCCAGGTTTTCATTCTATTTATAGTTGATCTACCAGTTCTTTGGTGGACAGCTAGCAGAAGCTAGCAGTAATGCAAACATTGTCTGAAAGTCACTGTTGTAAACATTTGTAAATAATTATTATTGGCTAAGTATCACTACTATTATTATCACTACTATTATTATCATCACAAAAAATATTATCAACAAATTTTTGCAATATTTTCTTAAGTATTACTGTAAAGTTGTATTTTTCATAACTAAATTAAAGAAATAATAGTTTGTTGTACCTCACTATTCAGTCGGCCCTTGTATCTTTCCTCCGCACTTGCACAGACCGCGCCAACTATTCTCTCTACTGTCTGCACCGCTCCACAGTTCATGTCCTATAAGCCATCCATGACGAGGGTATTTAATACAGTGGTTCCTCACCCATAAGTCCGGGTCTTTACACATCCTCTGCTTTCATAAACCGGGTAAGGACCCAACCCTAGCTTCGTCCTACCGACCGATCAGCTTGCTCTACTGTCTGGGCAAGTTGTTCGAGAGACTTCTACTGACGAGACTGACCCGACATATTCACGAGGTGGGCATCTTGGAGGACGAGAAGTTCAGTTTTCGGGCAGGATATGCTACGTCTCACCAATAGGTCCGGCTCGTGAAGCAGGTCACAAGGAATTTTAACATCAACAGGCTGACTGGTGTTGTCTTTCTCAACGTGGCAAAGGCCTTCGACCATGTTTCGCATAAAGGTCCTCTATCCAAACTCCTCTCCCTGAACCTGCCCTTCTACCTAGTTAAGGTTTTATAATCTTATCCATCCCACCGCAGCTTCTCCACTATATATGGTAACGCCACTTCCCAAGTCAGAAGCATCCGGGTTGGAGTGCCGCAGGGTTACCTTGGGGGCCTGGTGCTCTTCAGTCTGTATGTGAATGACATTCCTAAATCCCCAGACACCAAGTTGGCACTGTATGCGGGCGACATCGCTCTAGTAGCGGAGTCATGGCGAAGGAAGCTGGTGGAGAGGTGACTCCAGACGCACCTGACGCAATTGGAGGGGTGGCTGACCACCTGGAGGGCAAGTAGTAATGTGGAGAAGAGCAAAGCAGTGTTCTTCACATGGAAAATAAAGTTCTACAGACAGGTCCCACTCTGGCTGATCGGAGAGCATATCAGATGGGTGAACAGTGCTAAGTACCTAGGACTTACGCTGGACACCAAAGTGACCTGACGACTACACTGCAGTGAGAGACTTAACAAGACGAGGCAAAGGCTGGGAATCCTAGGCCCACTGCTTTAACAAGCGTAGCACCCTGGCTACAAGGAAAAGTCTGGCAATGTACAAGTAGTTGCTCAGGCCAAGACTTGACTATATGTGTCTTGCTTGGGACCACCCGGTGGACACATATATGAGGAGGATGCAGGAGTTCCAGAGCAGGTGTCTGAGGATCATTGTGGACACACCTTGGTACGTTCGGAATGTCTGCATCGTGACATTGATATGCCTACCATCAAGGACCACTTCCGGAAGCTGGCGCAGACCTTCTACGAGAGACTTCCCGGTACCACCAATCCTCTTATCCAGGGGCTTGGGAATTACGTCATCGACCCTGGAGGGTGCCATTAACGTCCCAAAGCCCTGCTTGGATAAGTGAGAGGTGTCAAATAGTGGTCTGGGAGGCTCTCAACCATCCCCCTATAGAGTAGTGTCTCTGCACGTAACTCTAAAAACCTTTCTTCGGTTTACCAATATACTCCCCCCACCCGCACCAATTTTAATCTGCACCTAACTCTAAGACCCCTTCTTCAGTTTCCCAATATACTCCCCCCCCCATTCAATTTTAACATTTTTTTCCCCTTTGTTTCAGAAACTTCGCGAAATTCTACAATCAGTTTGTTTTATAATACAAAACCACATGGTGTGGCCAATTGGTCAGTACGTGTTGGAATTTTTTCTCGTGCTCCGCTTCAGGGTGCAACAGAGCATGCTAATATGCGAATGCGAATGCGACCTATAAGTCAATCAGAAAGGTGCTACCCAACCTGGGTGTACCACCTGTTTGAAAGAGCTATTAAATTGTCTTATGTTACAAAGGAGCTATATTGTTTTAATCCCCTCTCACCCCCGCCCCCCACAATCCTTCTGTTCTGTTCCACCGCAACTCACGTTGCCGGGACATCCTTCTGTTCCACCGCGACTGACGTTGCCAGGACACTCACCGACATTTCTCCTATCACTACTCACACGTGTCTGAACACAACGTCACCGTCGTCGCGACATCAACCAGTCACCTCCAAAGCGGCAAGCGAAGGATAACAAGTTTAATAAATCCAGTCTGGTTTTTGTTTTTACTGTTGTTGCAACTACAGGTTAAATAGTGCGTGAAATTATACATCCAATGGTAATATATTCAGTTATATTTTTATTACTGGCCCCCACATATCTTTAACATAAATAAATGGTTTAAGATTAAGATAAAAGAACATCCAAATGTTTGTTTTATAATATAAAGATTACATTTTGTAAACATGATTATTAATACCAGTTGCATACGTCATCGACCGTCAGTATCAATTCAATTAAATGCATCATATTTGTTTTTATAAGGCCACTTTTAGTGAATTGTTGCTTTTTATAATTAAATTTAACTAAACAGCAAATACTACTTTAAAAAGAAAAAAACACCTCACGGTTATTATAATAACAAAAAGCTAACGATTTTAAATATACATTATAACATTGAATTAATATATAAAACACAATTAATAAAACGTGCGTGTGTCTACTAGTTGAACAGTGCAAAATATTTTATTGTTTGTGTATTTAGGCCTATCTAAGTTACTGTTAAGAATTTTATCTACAATATGTGTTCTTTAGTGAGCATTAATTAGTTTGGTGTGTGCACATATTATCCTTGGAAAATATACGTTTTATTAGTGATCTTTAAGTATTTATTTTCCAATATAATATTAAGGCATGTGATAAAAAAATAGCAAAAGTTTCTCAGTGATCAATATATATTTTTCAAAAATTCAAATCTGTGTATCAAGAATAAAAAATAACTTTTTTAACCCCAAGATTTGTTGTGCTCACCATTAGGCTAAACCTCAAGTTTTATTATTTTATTTTATTAAAAAACTCTGAAGTGTACTAAAAACATTAATGAGCCTTTCTCAGTGTTCAATAAGTAAATAATAGGCTAAGACTTCAAGTAATATGTTACTGCAGTTTTATAAGAGACATAGTTAACTGTTTAAGAGTAGTGAATCTAAAATAGATTTAAAAAAAATTAAGATAGCTTTTTATTTGTCAGTAGGCCTCACAGTGTATTTATTTATGACGATGAAGAGGATGACAAAGTGCTCCGTGACCTCGTTGAGAACACCTAATAATGGTCCAAGCAATTTTATAAAAAATGTGACTTATTTGTAGTAATAATCATATCAATAGTGTTAAAAATGTTTAT